>NW_019059621.1:1278622-1293029 GCF_000696155.1 Zootermopsis nevadensis
TGTAAATCGAATATTTCGATAAAGAACATCATTTAATATTTTAAATATTTTAAATGTTAATTATTGTAATATTTTAATATTTAATAAGAATTTATTGTGATTAGACGGACAAGATTTAATATATACTTATTATATCACAATATGACGCAATTTTACCATCTTAAGAACTTGTAATATAAATGTCTGTCTTAAGGGATTTGCACCTTGTAGTTTGGTACATATTAACGTTGTAAGGGTATTTACTACCCCTATCACAACCCTTGTTATTATGGAACCTGAAGGTTTATCGCAAAACTTCTCCCGCGCGTCGAATACTGAATCCGACGTTTAGGCATACATAGCAGTTACCGCTTTTGGAAGTCAGAAGGTGGCCAGTTGGATTTGATGGTGCTTGTTGGGGGGGGGGCATTGGCTACTGTTTCAGCTTTTTCAATTTACTTGTTCAATTTTTATCAGTCTAATCACAATAAAATATTATTATTAAATATTAAAATATTATTACAATTAACATTTAAATATTTAAAATATATTAAAATGATGCTCTCTATCGAAATGTTCGATTTACATTAGAACATCATCTTTTTCACTACATGTTTCGGTTCTAAATGAACCATCTTCAGGTGTATAATCCATATAAACTAATTTAATTTACATCTTGGCCTGTTCTTTAAGAAACATTTTAAGTTTATTCTCACATGTACGTGACTTTTCGCCTTATTTATTCTTTATTCGTGTGTGTTACATCTTCTGCCAGTTGCGTATTTGTTCATTTAATTCTGCTGGTGCCAATCGTGAAGTTTCTGATACAAAAGAAAAAATATCAGATAAAGACAGCTGGATATGTACGTCTGTCTTGCCAATTCTTTTAAACGCACGAGGAAAAATTTACGTAGTCTTTTCAGATTGGTTTGCCACTCACAGTTAACGAGGCTGTTGATCTCTGCAGAAATCAGTTCGATTGTCCCGCCTTACAGGCTTGCAGAAGAAGTTGCCTAATTAGCACGTCATAATAATGAACAACTTCATAGGCCTACTGTTACAATCTTTGTCACGTGAGACAGTTTCATGACGTACTTGTATTTCCCCAGACAGAGTTATCCATTATTATTTCTTCTTCTTCTTCTTCTTCTTCTTCTTCTTTTAAGCTGTGGCCTATTCTAGTTCAGAATTAATTTCTGAAAGAACGAATCCTTTTTAGACATTGGCCTACATGAGATGAAGATATGAATGTCATTCTTCTGGGTTGTAACGACGAATGAACATGTACGTACAGTTAAAACGTACCAATTCCGACCCTCTATAATTTGGACAGCTTTCTTGGAAGCAAAATTAAACAAGACTAGCTGAGTGCGTCGTAAATCACAGGTAGGATTATGCTGATCTCATTGGAACCCAGGCTGCCGCTGAACAGAGATACTGCTCCGTGTATTAGCTTCTTAACGTTTATAAAAACGTCACTCCTACGTTACCCCCTTTGGGTCAGTATTATTAGCTCTGTTTCCCAACTAAGCAGTCAATAAAATCATAATCTATGCCTAAATTGGGGAGATAATTATAAAATTATTCCTTATAATCGTGTAATGGAAAGGACTGCCATCTGTCTACGTAGTAGGCAAGTAAGTGTTGGCTCGTAGCTTGTTTAGTTGGTTGATTAATTTGTGTTCGTTTGCTGGTAAATGATTTTGGTCTTTATAGGATAGTAGTATTTATGAATATGGGTGTCGCTGTTGCTATGGTAATGCGGTTACAGAATGATTCACTAAATTATTTATTTATTAATTTACAGTTTGTATTGGTGGCGTGTAAACTGAAATATTTAGTGTCTTCTGTTATTAATAGAAATATAGTTGCGTTTCTCTAGGTTGTACGACTTTTTAGCCGTCCTGTAAAATATTGTTTCTTACATTGAGAACTGGGATCGATTTAACCATCGATATACTTTAGCTTTAAATAAACACTCATGACGGAAAATAAAGTTCACATGGAAAGAATTTTGTCACGAAATATGCATTAGGTGTACTTTAGTTGAAGGAAAAAAGTTCCCGAAATATACGTTGTTATTACTTACATATGCATACTTCGCTTATCGTTACTTATTTTTTTTATTTACTTTGCAGTATATCAGATAAGTTGAGCGTTTATTATTTATTAACTTGCCAGCGAACTATAAATTACGCCACGCTTAAAAGTTTCTTTTCTTACTTGTGTTATAAAAATACGAAATATTGTAGAATTAGTGTGTATGTGGAGAAGGGAAATAATTTTTATCCCGCTCAGGATAGGATGCGGTGGTGGACTTTTTTTTGTAAATGGCAGTGAACTTCCACCTTCCGTAAAAGAATGGACGTGTATTGATTAACGGAGGTACTGTTAACTTCTCGAAGGCCCTCTTCCATGCAGTTAGTTACTTGAAACGGAAAGAAAAGAGATTATTTGGGAGATAGGATAATGAAAATAGGGATTGTGAAGGATTTATAATGAATTCAGCTTCTGGACAGCTACCAACGTTTACGTTAGATATTTAATTATATAGTACACATTATTTATTTATTTATTTAGTGTTCTGTCTGACGACAGGTCCATATGAACAGGATCCTTCCATCCTTTTCTCGGACTGGGACCTGTTCATATACGTTCTTGGCAGATGATCCAGAAGTGGTTTGCCATTGCCTTCTTCTGTGTGTGAATGGAGTAATTGTTGGGATGCCACGGAGGAAAACTCCGTGTTGCCTAGACCACGGCCTTGCCCAACACAAGTTATAAATTCGGGCACCGCCGGGAATCGAACCCGAACACATTATAACAGCTGTAATTAATTTTATAGAAAAATATTATTGTTTGCTGCTTTTTTCGATTTTTAATTCTTCTTCTTCTTCTCCTGGGGTCATTATTTGGGTCACAAGCCCAGGGTTTAAAATTGGCCTGGAAAAAAAACACACGACAGCTTGCATTATTTTGAAATCTTCTAGGCAGCGGGTACTCATGTGTTGATAGAAGGGGTAGGGACGCGGGGGATGGTAAGTGTGGGCGTGGCAGTGCTGTCATGCCACTCGTTTACGATCTACCCCTCACCACGTTTAAGATTCTGTCTGAATGCTTATCTTACTAGACAAGTGTTTCAGTGAAAATATTTATGACAGTAACACTGTTCTTGTCACCTCGTGGATAAGCGACGTAACAAATGCATTGTTATTATCGTCAACATGAACAGAGCCTTATTTATAACAAAAGGAAGTGAAACCCTCGTCCGAAATCAGAGCGCTGTGTGCGCTCATTAGCTTCTTCACCTGTCGAGGAAGACGGAATTTAAATGTGTCAAGCATAATTGAAAATTTTAAATCAACAGTAAATAACAAACGATGGTACTTGGTTTTGTAATGTGGACGTGTGCATAAATGTTACATGCTGTGAGACGTGGTAATTTTACACATTATTTATGAATATTAACATCTGGTGTATCTGTTCAACAATCAGCAAATCTCCACTGAAATTTCACAGCTTTTACAATCTTTTTAACATCCGTTTGCTAGAGTAATTAAGGAGGGCAGTTACAATGAAAGACCGTGAATTTCTTTATTGTGACACCCTGTAGTCTTGTAGGTAGTTATCAGCGTTTCGGAAGAACATATTACCTCCGTGTTCAGGGCTCCACAAGAACACACTACGTCATGGCCCAGAAAAACAAAATAGACATCTAGACCGCCGTGAGATTCTCAAGTCTTAGCCAGAAAGGACAAGAGAGAGACGCGTTTAACCTGAAGTGAGTCGCTGAATTTTAAAAAAGAAAGACATAAAAGCTTGTAAGTCTTGAGGTTCTCACAGCGGTGAGTATGAAGATTTCCGTCTTCTGGGTTGTTGCGCTGTGTAGTCTGGTCGATGTTTACCAACGTTTCAGAGGTCATACTGCCTCCATCATCAGGGCGATGAGTATGAAGATTTCTGTCTTCTGGGATGTTGCGCTGTGTAGTCTGGTCGATGTTAACCAACGTTTCAGAGGTCATACTGCCTCCGTCATCAGGGCGGAAATCTTCACATAAAAGCTTAATCACTACAGTGATTACGCTATGGGCTGGACGGCCGGTGTTCGATTCTCGGTAGAGAAGGATTTTGTTCTTTGCCGCAACGTCCAAACTGACTTGGGCACATCCAGCCTCCTATAAGATGGGTACCGGGGCATCTTCCTCAGGGTTGAAGCAGCCGATGCGTGAAGATAAGAACTTACCTCCATCTAGTGTCGAGAACAAGAATGCGTGGAACCATACATCCACTGCCACAAATACATTCATGGCGTGGTACAGCTACGACTGTTTCCAGCGCTGAGTCGATGCTTCGGCGGTACAAACTGACGGTGTTGTGGGAACTTTGTATACCTGGTTCCTGCCGGATCCTAGTTCCGGGTCTTGACATTGTATCAGTAGGCCCGTCCGAGGCAGTGGTTGCACATGTCTGTCCGCGAGGTGTCAGCGCCATATCTGCACTTCCCTCGGGTATAAGACGATGTTCGAACGAGGGTAGGCAATTTGCATGGCATTATCTGTACGGCTACCCACATCACACATACACCGGTTCCTCACGACGGACACAAGCGAGTGGTGGAGTGGGGGCGACGCTGAAGACGTTACTCGCTCGCCCGGGCGGACAGACTTCAGCCAAGACGTTATGATGGTTGGTTCCTTGTGGACCCCAAGGAAGCAAATTACCATCTCGTCCACCCCCTTACCAAAACTCCCTTTCTCTCTCACTCCCACTTAAGTCTTTGTCGACATCGTACTACTAAGGAAGCGCGCTTAGCTAAAGTGATAGACCATACAACTCCCCCCCTACTACCCCCGCCCCCACGGCCGCTACTTCACAACTTTAACCTACAGTAAGGTATAAAGCAAGGAGGCTATGCTCGGCGTCCTTAATTGCACACAGGCATACTTGCAGAAGAGTGACCTTAATAAAATGAAGAAGACGCAATTCATGGGGACAGAGATTGTTCTATACCTGCTAAAACAGGCTCGGGTAATGGCAAACGGCCTTTTCAAAGCAATACGTGCAGACCAACGACGAGAAACCTTTACAACAGAACGACCTATTGAAGATCCCAGCCTGTTCCACCACTCAAATACTGAGGGTAGCTCAGTCTGTGTAGTCTGACTACGGATGACCGGGGTTCGATGTCCTGCAGGGGGCAAAGGATTCTTTCTCTAGCCTCTTGAGTTCTGACAGGATGTGCGATGCGGGGGCGTGATGCTGACCACTCACCCCATCTAGTGCCGAGATCAAGAATGAGTAGGAGGTATACCTCCACTCCCCCCCAAGTGCCTACGTGGCGTGTAGAGGGACTGTTTTAGTTTTACATTTCTTTATCACTTGTTTTTCTTCTTATCTTCAAACTCCACAAGGAGGACTTGGTTGCGTGGATGCGGACCCCTGTTTTCCAACACTTCGTCCCTCGTTGCTCAATGTCAATCGATTTCTAAGAACACGTTACAAATTTCACGGAAGCGACTCGCGTCTCTTCCTGCCTAAACGCTTAACTTTTCTGTCATTACTACTCATTCCACTCTGTTTTGGAATGACTGAGGTCCGCGATCATCCCCTGTCAAATTTCTATTACAGACCACTGTGGATTTCGACGCGTCATTTTGCAAAACTTGAAATTTGAAAGGAGTTTTAAGATTCCATTCGGTTTTGATTGCACAAAATTCTTGTGCTTGAAACGAGGCATAAGAAGAATTATTTGTTCACGTCCTGCGTTCTGGAATCTGTATCTCAGGTAACTTGAGCTCACCTCTCACCTGTCTGATTAGAGAAAGGAATCATCACATGTAAAGCTGCGAGGAGTATCAAGGCCAGTCCGTGACGTGTCCGTCTTCCTCCTCCGTTCGCGCAGGGGTGACCACCTCTGGACCACCTTCTGACCGATAAACGCCACTCTCTCACCGTGAACGCTGAGATTCAGTTCCAGGCCAGTTCCTGTGGGATTTAAAGGCTGACGAAATACGTTCGGCGAACTTCTGCACCAAGTGCTTGGCATTTTCAGATCCAGCTACCACTCGGAAAACTTCCGGACGAGCTGTCACGCTAACAAAGTGTTCATCTTCCGTCCTGAAATAATTAATATCACGTTAAATATCAGTTACAGATAGGTTTATGTGGGGGATTAATTATCATATTTTACCACGCTTTATCAACTGCGTGAGTTATACAGCAGGTAGTCAAAGCGGCTTGGATCTCGAATTTTATTAGACAGTTAGTCATTTCGAAACTCGACCTAGTTAAGGATTTCATGAGAGATGGTTTTCGTAATTTCCCGCGGTCTTCGCACACGAATGCCTTCACGTCTCCAGCAGCATCCACCGCCTTCCAGATTTTCACCTATCTACTATTGTTATGTTCCTATCTAATTTGATCGTATATGACGTAAACAGTTGAAATTTGACGAAACGTCGTTGGCAGTGGGCAGATCGAACGGGGTCTGATTCCCAGCTGGGACAGAACACTTCTCTTCGCCAGAGGGTCTAGACCGACCCTGGAATCACACTGATGAAATTCTCAGGATATGTAGAGGGCGTGGGTAAGATAAGGCCTCTTGAAAGAGGGAGGATACTATTAAAATGTATATCACAGATACAGATGTGAAAAGGTGGGCAACTGCAGAACGTGGTCAGGACGGCGACACTTCGCGTTCCATAAAAGCACGGGGTTTTCCTAACCTGCTCAATAACCATTAGCACGCAGAGGAGTGTAATATTTCGTTGATTTGTGCAGCCGTGAGACGTGAGCTTGCGCATGAGCGTGCCCTTTAACCTTTACGATCATACGTGGAAGGATGACCCTGAAGATGCATTGTCTGGGAGGAGATGTCGCAGCGAAGGAATTTTGACGTTAACGTTTAACACTTATTTCGTCTTGTACAGCAAATGTCACGGTAAATGTACGACGGAAAAATGATGTCTCTGGTACTTTACTGGTTCTAACGTAACCTCCGGCAAGGACATCTTGATATTCGAAAGAGTAAATACAAAATTTTATTTGGAAATCCGGAAGAAGGAACCCATTTGGGAGAACAAGACGTAGATGGAAGAACAACATTGAAACACATATTACGAAAACAGAATGGAAAGTAGTTAACTGGCAAAAGATGAGTCCAGTGGCTGTTTCTTGTGAATCATCTGATTTCATTAAAGCCGTAAGAATTATCGACCAACTTAGCGACTATCAGCTTCTCAGAGCTTAGACTCTGCTCTCTAGAGTTGGTTGGTTAATATTTCTGGATCCCCGGTTTAAATAATTTATTTTCGAGTAATTTCGAGTTGTAGAAGTTGAAGTGGAGCAGGTATCTGGAAGGAAGCTGTCTTGGCGCACCAAATTCCTTCGAGATGAGCCTGGAGGGGAACTGCTTCAGCAACCTGCTGAGATTTCTCTTTGAGCTCAATAGCGTTTTCGCTTGGACGAAGCCGAACAGCGCCGTGGCTGTGTGTGATGTGCCCGGGGGTGGTCATCTCGAGACGTACACCCACGTAGCCACTGCCGAAGCTACCAATTTGGGACGGACGGACAGCCACTGATGTGTGGGGACGTGAGGACAGGTAGACATCGGTCTGCAGGCTCACTCACACACGAAGGACCCAGTCCAAGGACATCGCCCTCTGCTTCTGTTGCGTTCTTCTCTTTATACATCGTCTTGTTTTGTGTTTAGTTTCATTCTTCTGCTGATTTTTTAATATTTTGTTCTTTATTTATATTTATTTAACGTTTCTTCCTTATTCTCTCTTTCCTTTTGCTTTATCCTTTGTTCTGTAAGTAACTTGCTTCTTTTAAAAATGGTCCGCTTTTCCTTCATAGAAGAAGAAGATATTAAATGTTGTCGAGGGAATTATATTCCCACTTTACATGAAGAGAAAACAAAACACTATCTGTTTTATAAATAATTACTCGTTACACAAAATCATAGTACGTGTACATTATATAAAACGCGGTTTTATTGTGATCCAGAATTTCTGTTTGAAGCGTTTGTTAACGTAAAGTACGGATAAATTTAATGAAATGAAATACAAATAATGTTTGTTTCCAAATGAAATATTTGTGCTGTTCTGTTGCATTTTTCATTGACGGAATTTTTAAGTTCGCGTAATTAGTCTTATGTGGGCAGTAAAGAAATTGTAATGAGATGTAGGTTACAATATTAAAGAAAAGACCAAATTCTGTCCTATTACATTTTACTTCCTGATCATTTCATTCCCAGAGAAGTTAAGAGCACATTAACTTCGGGGTGGGGGTGGGCGTTTTTTTTTTAATTTTTTTATAACGTTCAGTTCAGAAGCAGGAGTTCTGACCACTCACCCCACCACAACATTCCGTCTGTTTCAGTCTCTTTCCGCTGTAATTTTCATCACATCTAATTGTTCCCATTGCATTTCTGACATGCTATAAATTCGTGTTAATTTTTAGATAGCTCCTCCACCCAATTGCCCTTTATCTTACACCGGAGATCAATCAGTACTTATATCGATTCTAAATGCACAGAATTATGTGAAATATATATATATATATATATACAAGGTGTCATGGAAATGGTTCACCAGATGAAATATTTGTTGATTCATTTGGCATAGGGGAATCGGTAAACGTATCTCTAAACTCATTCTGGCAAGTTTATGTACTGTGAACATGTTTGTTAACACATGCTTGTCTCCAGACAGTGACGACTGCAAACAGTGTGGCCGAGTGTTGGCTGAGATAGAACACATAGATGATGAAGCAGATGGAGCCGGAATTGACTTTGTTAAAATTGATGACAAGCAGATGGCTAAAGAACTGGGGGTGTTTGCCCTGCCTGCTGTTGTTTCGTACTCCTTTGATTCAGAAAGGAAAAGACCGGGTTGCACCGCCTCACTCCTCATTTTATACGCGGACGGAAGAATTTCAACATGTTTTGACAACAAAAGATTTTTCTTCATACCAATATAATGCATAGCCCAGCAGGGATTCAGGCACGATCTTCATTAGTTGCCTACCTAAGAGGAAATACCCAGAACCCATGTGTTTAGCTGCTATTGCTAGTGTTCAGTTTCTTCTTTTTTTAACTTTTATTTATTTCTATTCTCCACCTACTGCATCCTCCTAACTTAGCCGGTGGCCTTCGAGGTTATAATTGAAGCTGCATGAGTTCTGTTGGTTCATATAAAAACTTACAACATAATTTATATATGTATGAAATTCATGTGCAAAACATAACCTGTATTTTAGACACACTCTGGCAGGTAGAATTTGGTTGTTGTTAAAACAAAAATTGAGATTATCCTGCTAATGGAGGCAGTAAGTGCCTCGGAAACGTCGGTCTATTTTTACGGGATTACAAATCTCAATTTTTTTTCAAATTCAGCTTGATAGAATTTATTCAGTTATACCGTTCTCATGACACATTTAAACTGCCCGTGACATGTAATAATCGTTTATAGGAGAATTCTCATTCTATTAAATCCGTCCTTCTGTCCGTCCGACAGCGGAGATGATATTGGGGATTACAGAGTGTCTCAAAAATATGTACACACAGATTCAGTGAATGAAATAGAGATGTTTTAATAAAATGTTGCTGTTGTGTACACATCTTTTTGGAACCCTTGTATCACGAAAATTATTTAGGCCGGACAGTTATAACGACCACTTTATTTTAAAATATGTAATATTTCTTAAATTTGTCTACCGTCAGTGTCAAGCTAACGGTGTATGATCTTACAGCCTTATGTAAAACGATCATAAGTTGTAATTCAGTTGTATAGAAGTTACATCTGGACTTATTTCTTATGACGTGTCTGCCTTAGTCAGTCGTCTCTCTGTTAAGTACCTTAATGTCAGGGCTGTTGGATTTTTAAGACGTCTTTCAAAGCTTCTGAAAATCTAGTTTATTTATACGAATTTCGGGAGACATCCATGATATGAGACATTTATACAAAAATTTCAAGATAGACCCAGGCGTAGGTGAGGAAAATGTATAACTCGTAGGTTTCATAAAGTATATTGTGATGGCGAGGACTGAATGGATTATATCAGGCCTGTTCGTTTTGTGTGTATCTCACTCTGTTGACCGATGGTCTTCTGAATTTTAATCGAAACTTTGTCTTCGCGTGTGATGCAAATCTTCATACGTCATCTTCTGCTACTTTTCATTTAACCACTGTTGAAAGTGTGTGGTCTTTTTGTACAGTCAGACATAAAGATGATTTCATGGATGTAGAATTTCTATTGTCCGTAACTCATCTAATAAGATGACTGGGATAAATGTGTGGTGCTTCCTTTATTTTTATTTCCGTACAAAGATCACTTATGATGTTAATGATGTGACTGAAATAGACTTTTACGTAGCGTATAAAATCTCTCGCATTCCCACATATATGAATAATTTTATGGTTGCTTATTTTATTACGCAGAATTAATTGGCGAGATTATGTGGCGTGGAGGTATACCACTGACTGGTTGTGAGATGGTTCAAACGAGAACTTTCATTGCCTTATTTTAAGGCAGGCCAGTTTCGGAACAATTTATTTGCGCAACGGTAGACTCAGTAATTCGGACTTATAACAGTTTCGGATTTTAATAAATATCATTAATCAATTATCTTGAGAGGAGAAGTGCCAAATATCTACAGGTTCGTAATTCCGGATTGACTCTGAATTTGAAGAATCCAGACGCCCGGATCCGTGGAAGTTATAGAATGAGAGGAAAAAAGCTGTTTCATTAATTGTAATTAGGTTTGTCTACGTTTCTTCTTAATTAATTTCGAGGAATATTTTCAACATGCACTTCAGAATTGTTTTAAAAACGTATTGATTAAAATAATGTTTTGAAAAACCTATAATTCTACGTGTTGTTTTGTGGTGTGACAAGATGTGTCAAATAAGGGGCTGAATAATTTATAGCCACGCTCTACTAAATATTATTAGAATTGTAAAATCAAGGAGGATGGGACGGGCGATACATGTAACACGCGAGTGAGAGATGAGAAATGCAAACAAGAGTTTTGGTTGGAAATTCTGAAGTGATGGGACCAGACGAAAGACGTGTGTCGATGGGAGTATTAAAAGTTGAGCACGATGAAATCGGGTGGACGGTGTGGATTAGATTAATCTGTCTTTGGTTAGGTTCCAATGGCAGGCAGATGCGAACACGAAAATTCACGACTCCGTAAAAAACGCCGAGTTAATTTCGCAGCTGAGCGATCATTTGTTTCTCGAAATGCGGTGTGCTCTATTGAGATACTTGCATTTCTTCTGCGTTTTTTCAGAATCTTCCCTGACTGTCTTTTTCTTTTCTGTGTTCCTTCGTCTCTTTATTAGTGTCTACCTTTCTCCTGATATTTCTTAGGACTGTTTTCTGCAGGTGGATGAATTACTCTAAGACGTTCTTCTGCAACCTCCTTGCTCAGTTCTCGACTTGCATTTTCACAAGCTCACGGTTGCTTTTTATACACAATAGCTCCAACTTCCATCTCTCTTTCTCCTTCTGTGGTCCAGCATGTGTGAAGTCTCTCTCTCTCTCTATCTTTTTCTGTTCGCAAGGAAAGGTGTTCAGGTCCACATAACACAATGCTAACCTGATGTGATACGGTACATTGTCTGCTCATGTCAGTTCTAGTTCGAAGTTTTAGATGGTCGTGTTGGGGCACGCAAGCGTGCCCGAGGCATAATTTTGTATTTTTCTCTCCAAAAGTAATCGAAACAACGGATTCATAGATTACGTTGTTCTGGATTTTGGCCCTTTGTAGGTAGATATCAGCGTTTTCGGAGAAACGTGATGCTTCCATCTTCACGGCTGAAATGGCGACTTTGGAATGTGGTTAAAGGAAGGTTAGGCTGAGGGGGTGGGTCGTTAAACAACCAAATAACTAATTGACCGCCACATTCGTTTGGTTGGGTGAAGATGCACTTTGCAAATTGAGATTGTATTTAGTATATCCTTGGGATATTCTTTGTCACAAAGCGCACATGTCGTAAGCCATTTGAATGAAAACGTCGATCTCACGCGTTGAAGAGTGACCCAGTGAAATTTTTTTGCGAACTTTTGTGAACACTCAAATTAATATTGAGTTCGAACTTCAGGGGGCCTTTCCCTGTCATCTGTAAATTCACTTTTATTTGTATTCCGTCCGAGTTGACATCCCACATTATGTTAGACTAGCTTTGCTTATGCTAGTTAAAGATATCCTTTTGATAGTTTAAGGCATATTATCTTAATTTACAGTACCTAAAGATAACTTGAGGTAGAAAGTTCTTATCACAGGAGTTTGTAAGAAAAATCACGGAGATTGTCCGTAAGATTTTTGGGTCATCCGTAAACACCCGTTAATACGTTAAGTACCGAACCTACTTTAGATCAGAATCAACGTACAGCTGGTACCTTATCTTACGCCTGGTACACACAATTTACATAAGTCAGCTTCTGCAGGGGAGATACAGAAGCAATAGTTGGAGGAAGTTTGGGGTTTGAGGGGGAGAGAAATGGAAATTAATCTTGGAGTGGATTCTGATCACTGGCCAGAGGCTGTGTTCCTTGGGCAACAACGAACCAAGAACCACGTAGATTTCTGATCTTAATTTATTGCGTTGTTCGTATGCTGAGTAGGAGAAAAAAAGACGGAATTTGAAGCTTTAGATTTTTGGTTAGAAAGCCTTTTTTGTGAAGAGACCATTTGCAAAATTTAAGCTTGGGTGGGAGAATAATATGAAAATACATATGAAACAAGTAGTAAGTCATTTGATCTCGTTTCGCATTTAGACACGCACACACTGATATCAAACTTGGATGTTGACAAAATACACTTCTCAAGGAAGAAATTGTTAATAGAGTCGGCTCTCAGAACTTATTCTGTAATGTTACGGTTAATTTGAAACTCTCAGGAGACTTGCAACTTTTCTCCTTGTTACAGAGATGCATTTATACGTTCATAGAGCACGTAAATCGTTACATTCCCACGTATTTCAGCTCTTGATTTAATCGGATGGTGTTTACGTTCCTGTGTTACGGATTCCTTCTTCTCAGTCTGTCACGATGAGAGAGGGAAAGAATAAGTTTGTGTATGACAGCTTTATGCGAGTAAGCCTTCTATTCATTATGAAAACTTCGTTAAGTTAGGTTTTCATGAAAAAAAACAAGTACTTGGTATTATTAATATGGAAGCTTTGCGTCTTTAATGAATGTTACTACAGGGGTGTAGAGATTCTATTACTGTCTATGAATTTAGAATTTTAAATAAGATTGAAAGATAATATTAAAATAAATTTGATAGAATCAGGTTGTGGAGAAGTGATAAAGGAACTGTATTAAAGTCGTATCAAGCGCTTTTGTATTAGAGGTTTTAAAATTCGAAATCCAGTTCAAGATGGTTATCTGGCTTAAACGTTATTAAATTTTCAATTTTAGTTTAATTTAGAAATAGGTGGTAGTCACTGTGTCGTGTAGTATATGTTAATTAATATCTGGTTGAACGCATTTCGATTAAATTTAATATTTGAAAGATGTCATCAGCATTTTAGCTATTTAATATGAAGTATTTTACTCTCGTTTCTACCTGAACCCCCTACAGACTTTAGGATTTCTAAATTGAGGGCAGCCCAGTGAGTTTTAACATTTTAAAGTTTAATACGAGGCTGGTCTACAAAGTAAGTTTCCCTGGGGCCGTTTACAGAAACAAAACACAGTTTCATGGAAATATTTATTGCAACAGATACAGCAAGTGTCCAGCTATTTTCCAACATATTCGCCACCGGAATTGAGACATTGGTCATACCGTGGGACCAACTTTTGAATACCTGTGTCGTAGAAGTCTGCCGCCTGGGATTGGAACCACTGTGTGACAACCATCTCCGCCTCTCTGTCATTCTCAAAACGCTGACGCTGACCGGACAGGAATTTCTTGAGGTGTAGGAAAAGATGGAAATCACTGGGAGCGAGGTCCGGGCTGTAGGGTGAATGATGAAACCCCTCCCAGCTGAACTCCTGCAGGAGACTCGCTGTCCGTCGAGCCGTGTGCGGCCGAGCGTTATCACTGACCGCACTTCACAGTCGGCGGGAGCTGGAATAAGAACCTCCATCTTCAACAGCTGCAACGATGCTACGGTGAGAACGCGGGAAGTTCCGTTAGTGCATGCGCCATGCTACGTCATTGCTCTATCACGTACGCACAGTCGCTTCGCGCAATATAAGGTTTGCTAGCTGTGGGACGAGTGGGAAACTTACTTTTGGGACGCGCCTCGTAGTAACTATATATACAACGTACAATCAGTAATTCAGCTTTTCACCCACAAAGTGTATTTATCGCTTTCGTGTAATTCTCAGAGTAAACGCCTATTATTTAATCAATCGGCGTTACTTAATTGAGTTCTGTAATGGATATGGATTGTGTCTAAATATTACAGAG
>NW_019059621.1:1302060-1327990 GCF_000696155.1 Zootermopsis nevadensis
TATGGAATACTTCTTCAGCGTTACAGATAAGATATTTTGATTTGTTAGGTTTCAGTATCATTATAATTGATTTGTCCATCTCTTTGAGTCTTCTGAATGCCCCCTCCCTCTTATTTTCTTCGTTAATATTTGTTTTATTTATTTCCCTTTTTTTGGAATGTGTCCAGTCCAGTTTTGTCATATAATTTCTTTCCGTTTATTAAATTAAACGTTTCTCCGTTGGTCTCGCTGTTTGTTTAATAGACTTATCTCTTTAACGTGTCACAAGAACCTTATTTCACAAACATAAGTTCTCTTATTCATTGCGTCCACTGATAAAGTTGAACGCAACTGTCATTTCTCGTCTCCCCGCAGGAATAGCTGCGTTATAGGTAAGCTAATTTTATTGTTTTTATAGACGATCGTATCGGGAAAAGCCACGTAGAGCTCGGCGCTAGCCGGAAGCCGAGACTTGACAGTTGCATTCAACTTTATCAGTGGGCGCACTGCATTGTCTTATCACCCACATGTCACCAGAGAAGTTGCTGGAAACTGTCATTGCATTCCGGCTGTGTTTTCTTCAGACTTTCCGTCTTGTAATTTATATTTATTTTACCTTACGTATTCCGGGGCCCACCAAACCTCCTATCTCATTGGTACCTCCAGGGACAACTTTACATTTACCTTTTGCATGGATTTGAACTGATTTCAGTTTTATTTTTTAAGCTTCTTACATGTTTTAGTATTTGATTATGCAATTATTTTGTCTGTAGGGACACTTTCCGTTAAGTGCTGAGAAAAAGAAGATGGTTGTCTTCTGGGGTGTTGCGCCGTATATTCTAGTAAAACTTTCAGAGGTCCTTGCTGCCTCCATCATCTTATGGAATCAGCAAGGACCTGTGAAACGTCGGTGAACTTCTACCAGACTCCACGGCGCAACAACCCAGAAGACAGATATCTTCAGACTCACCGCCGTGAAAACCCCAAATCCTACAAGCGCTGACAACTTTGTCTTTGTTTAATATTATTATAAAATGGTACTTATTCTACGAATATTTATCTTCTTCTGCGTGTTAAAAGCTATGTATTGTCGTTAGTACCTTACAAATATTATTGCTAATTTCCTTTGCGTGGAAGATGTGTCTTGTTTGTTACTGTCTCTAGCTTTGTGTCGAGGTTAATGAAGACGGCGTTGCTCTAACATGTTCTTAGATACTAGCGTAGACCCAAATGCGTGCCATACAAAGGGCACTGACAGAAAGGTATAAATTCCGAGACTAGTTGTCAAATTCAAATCCAGGCATCCGGTACTAGTTGTATTGACTTTAGTGAGAGTTTGGATGTTTAAAGTCTGGTCCTGACACCCATGAAGCTGCCCAGTGTCTTGTGTTTGATACAGTGTTCTCTGGAACACTGTGCTGGTAGATTTTACAATGCACTCTACAACTGTAAGTCTTCTGAAGGCTACTGCGTGCTTGTATCAGTGACGTTCTTACAATACGCTATTTAAATGTTATTGTTGACTAACCTCTGACTCCGTGCAGCACAATTCTACTTGAGAAGCTGATAATTTCTTAGCCTGGAAGTTAATTACCGCGTTTGAAAGACCCTCCTTTGCTATATGTCCCTATTCTGAGTCTTATGAATGCGGTCTACACCATCACAGGCTTCGCTAATATGTCCCTATTCTAAGCCTTATGAATGCGGTCTACACCATCACAGACGATTTCCTTCAGAAAAATGCTAATATTTTCCTTCCATCTGCTACAAGGTCTCTACAGTGGTATTTTCCTTCAGAATCTCCAAAAAAAAAATTTTGTATTATGCCTCCTGGATTTGATCACAATATTTTCTTAAGAGTGCACTTTGTGGGAAGTTCGTACAGCAGCCGTAAGGCCATCTGAGCGGCGACTAGTTGCTTACTATCGTGTCAGTGATCAGCTTGGAAGCAGCTGTCCTCCTCCGCCTTTATCGTCAGAAGCTGGAATTATAATTAGCTGTCTGAATCACAATAACAGAGGCGCATGATTAAAAACTAACTGGAGGAATTATCCTCAGGTTACCATTTACTTCAGAAGTTAAATGTCCTCAGCCTCCCTTCCACTAACTGGATTTACTCTGTTTTAGTTCCAAATCTCCTCACTCAGAACGCCATAGTCCTTCCCTCCCGAATGACTGGAGACAGTGACTTGTCTTCCATTGTAATAATCAATAGCCAACCACTACCCAGTACACTTGGTCCCATCCTGAATCACAGCCAAGACGAAGACAGCAAGCCAAGCTTAGTGCTTCCTTGCTTGGCTGCCCGGTCCACAGCCTCGGCTCCAGAGGTTGTGCTAAAGTAATTACCGACTGATGCATGCACAGAGCTTGCTTCCACTCCGTCTTACGCACTTGGACCCTCTGCAATCTGACGTGCTCGGAGAACTTGGTCCACTGTTCCATGTACAAAAAAAGAGTTCATCATAAACGACTTGATAAGTGAGATCTCAGGTTCTTTTGGCGACGAATATAAAGATGGCAGTCTTCTGGGATGTTACGGTGACTGATCATCGTCCTGATGATGCAGGTAGTAAGCGTCTCTGAAACGTCGTTCAACTTGCACGGGACCACACGTCGAATTATCCCAGAAGGTTGTCATCTACGTGACGTGAGAAACTTTGTAAGAACTTCCTGTCCTAAATATATGCCTGTTTTTCTGAAATTTATTTACAATTTTAAATGTATGCTGTGTGTTAAATTTGTTCCAGAATTGAATTCGTTGATAGACCTCAGGTGTTTGTAGGGACACTCTGTATAATAGAACTTGGCTTGAGAGAATTAGATACACGCTTTGCCCTTGGAATGGAGTTCACATATAATCAGTTTACAGTGTCACGTGAAAGCATTAGGGAATTTTATGTGTAAGATGTGTGACCGTAGTTTGGTTGACAACGTTTATCAGTTACTATGGTACTAAGGATATGAAGTGGTTTCCGATAAATAGGCGGATTTAGCAACTGGGAGAGTTCCCTGAATAAAAAGAAATCCATATTAAAATAGCATTCAATCAGACGTTGGTCTGTTGTGTGGGAGGGCTGTGATTAGCCAAAACATTAACTGTAAATTAATTATTTTTTTTATTTAGTGTTCTGTCTGACGACAGGTCCATATGAACAGGATCCTTCCATCCTTTTCTCGGACTGGGACCTGTTCATATACGTTCTTGGCAGATGATCCAGAAGTGGTTTGCCATTGCCTTCTTCTGTGTGTGAATGGAGTAATTGTTGGGATGCCACGGAGGAAAACTCCGTGTTGCCTAGACCACGGCCTTGCCTAACACAAGTTATAAATTCGGGCACCGCCGGGAATCGAACCCGAGACCCCAGTATTACAAGGCCAGCGTTCTAACAGCTAATACCAATACATATTTTCACTTAATAAAATCGCGTACGTACTAAGTGTAATATCTTGTAGCGTATTCCGCTTACACCAGTCAGTAATTTGTGTTCTGCTATTAAAATAATTTATTTAAATTCCGTACATAATAGGAATACAGTTTATTGAATTTATTTACAATTGACACTATTTTTTTTAATATTATTGTTATATATTCAGCTGATGATTGTCCAAAAACTTCATATTAAAGGAAATAATTTAATATTTCGACTTTGGAGTGCCGTTAAAAAAAATAGTAATATAATATGAATAGTGAATTAGAGTCTTAGCCATGTCCTCAAGCACACTTGTCACTCCTCCTGTCTCTATTTTCCAACCATGAACTGAGTCCAAGTAGAAACTTGGTTCCATATTCTTCCCCAAGTTCCTGGAACACGTTCATTGTCAAAGTTGAGTCAATTGATTACTGACGCCACATTTGCTGTTACATCTGACACGTTATGAATCCTGTATCTACAGCTTTCAGAGTTACACATTTACATGCTGACTGGTGTTATTCGTGGTTTTCCTTAGTTTTACCAGGTGGATACATGGACCGCCTTGTCTTTCGATGCGCCAGTGACAGTCACGTGTTTTTATCTCGTTTACACTGTGTCAGGTCTGTAATCCGATGTTAAAATATTGTTAAATAACCTAACGAGCAAAGTTCTGGAAACAGCAAACTTTTGCTTTCTCTTGAAACAACTCTTCTTTCTATCGACTTTTCTCGTAAAGTAAGCAGAAAATGAAGATAGGAAAAGAGAGTATATAAGGGTTTTCGAAGGCTGTACATTTGCGACTGTAAGCGTAACCTGACAATATTTGGTTAAGATTACAAATCGTGTATCTATTTTATATGAAATTTTCATAATATTCGACTTAATTTTTCTTTAAAATTAAATTAAATTATTTGGTCATTCCGTCAAATCACAATGTATTTAAAATAAGATAATTAAAATAATTAAAATATCATTCTGTGTTCCATATCGAATAATCGATTTACAATTGGAACAGTTACAACATGTTTCGGTTTTATTAAACCATCATCAGGTGTAAAATTATATTAAATTTAAAACTCAATTACAATTTTTTACAATTTTTCGTAGTGTAGTTTTTTTGGAGGTCGTGTCCAGATATTTTCATATAATGGATCAACTTTATTGTTTGAAGTGATGCTTTTGATGTTTACATCAGTCTGTGAAGTGAATGATTCAAAGAAACATTAATGAATATGGATGAATATAGAAAACAATTAAATAAATAAATAATAAATAGTGATTTTTTAGGTTATTAAAATCATTTCTGTATTTAGCAGGATTTGGGGTTTTTACGGCGGTGAGCTCGAATATGGCTGTCTTCTGGGTTGTAGCGCCGTGTAGTCTGGTAGAAGTTTACCAACGCTTCAGAGGTCTTTGCTTCCTCCGTCATCAGGACGATAAGATTGTAGTTATGATGAAGAGAGCAAGGATTTTGAAATGTTTGTAAACTTTCGCCTCACTACGTAATGCTATAACCCAGAAGACAGCCATCTCATTACGTTATTTGTCTGAATAGAATACGAAATTTTCACCAGATCCACTACGAATGTAATTGTAGCGAATGTACAACAAAATAAATTAAAATATATTAAATGTTTCGAGACATTTGAACGTTTTGGAAGTTTATACTGTTTTAAGAATCTATGCAGTGTATTTAAAATTTGTGTTTAACTTTTTCACTTCTGAATTTTTTGGAGCACTTTAGATTCGGGGATGTACAATCTTTCTGAACCGTAAAATGTATCACGTCTTCGTCTAATGCTATCAATACTTGTCTCTGTTCATTGTGTACAATTGAAATGCGTATATTCTGTAGCACAAACAATGTAGGAATGGGCTTCCGTTCCTATTGATTGGGATACAAGGCGAACGAACTGGCTAGCTGTTACTGGGGTTTCATAATGCTGACGAATCACGAATGAAAACAAGGGTCATTATGCGCCATGATGATGATGATGATGATGTACCGGGCTGTGGGGTGGGGGGGGGTTGCGTCGGTAGGTGTACAATTAAACCACTTAATTAGCATGGCGTTCCATACGTGTTTGCGGAGACTTTTAAATACCAGCGTCTGGCGTTTGAGCATGTGTTGAGGGAAAGGATAAAGGGTGGTTCCACCCCACCCTCCGGGCCCACCACCAACGCCACATTCCACCCCTACCGCCCCAACCTCACTCCACCCCATATCTACTTTAGGACCGCTGATCGTTCACGATTTTCACGTGTTTGGCGAAAAATGCGTTCAAGTTTTACTGGAGTCTGCTACTTTTTCTAAGTGGCACGTTTGTTAGTTATTCCCTCGAAATTTCATCCCCTAACACACACGTGTTTTCTAAAGTTTGGTTCGAAGTTGCTGCTACTCTATAGGACTTTTCGGTTTCTATGTTTATGTGTTTATTTAACGATGCTGAATAAACTCTTTACGTACAGTTTAGTCATATGTGATTGATACGGATTTGTCATTGACAGAACTATGATAAATTAATATTTCGTTTTAATAACTTCATATCTGTATGAGCCGGGATAGCTCAGTCAGTATAGTGACTAGATATGGGCTGGGGTTCGATCCCCGACGGGGGCAGAGGATTTTTCCTCTAGCCTCTGCGTCCAGACCGGCTCTGGGGCCCACCCAGCCTCCTCTACAATGGGTACCGGGGTCCTTTCCCGGGGGTGATGCTGACCACTCACCCCCATCTAGTGCCGAGGTCAAGGAAGAGAGGAGCTTTACCTCCACTCACCCCAAGCGCCTACATGGCGTATAGTGGGACAAACTTTACTTTACTTTACTTCATATCTGTAGGATTTACGCTGTGAAAAGCAAATAGATATGCTGTATTGTTTGGACTGGCAGATTCCAGAATATCGATATCAACATATGGACTAGACAATTTATGTATATCGACTGGTCGATATTGATACATGATATAGTTGATTAAAATTTTACTTGCACTTAGAACGGCTTTTTTGGTTTTTGATTTAGGGTCGGAAAGACAGAGAAGAATTGTCCGAGGATTTATATGATGATGTAATTACTGTCATACATTGTGAATATTCCGATGTAAAGCTGACGATCACAAGTCGTGATTGATCCGAGTGTTGTAAACTTGACTGTGGCACACACTGCTCTCGAATTTTCACCCATCCGACTCGGACCAGAAGGAATGTTTCTGCCATTGTCAGCAGGTTCTTCTTCGACATGGTCTCATAAACAGAAGACTACGTCAAATACGGACCACCGCGATAGCCCGCAAGACCCATTAATCCTTCTGTGTAACAAGATAGTTGAACTTCTTTTCTTAGGCACCGTGTATTCTTTGTCGGTTTATCTCAAAGGGAAGATGGGAGTGAACGTTTATAATGCACATTCTTCATATTTCTCCAGGTTTGCTAGTTCATCCATGATTCGGGAAAGAAGACATGTATTCCCTTAGGGGCCGCTTCGACAGTGTAAGGATTCATTAAATTTATATTTTATTTCGTTCACTAATTATTACGTGGTATTTTTAAGTCCATTAAAATTATGTTTCATTTAGAAATAGTACCCTAGTGTTTTTCATGATGGATATTTCAGCAAACGAAGGTAATAAGAATATTCTAAGGATGATCAAATATGACTGAATTTCAGATTGTAATTGGCAAAGATATAATCAAGGCTCCCCCTTCTTTTTTAATATTTTATCTCAGTGGGGTCAGAGAGTTAGTATCATGTATCACAATAGGCCGGTGGAAAAGTGATAGTGAAATGTTGCACTGTATCGAGAAGAAATTTTATGTTGATTTTATACAGGTTTGTTACACCATTTTCAGACACAAGAAGTAACCTTGGGGACTTAATTTTGTGACAAATGATGCTTTACTGAACAATGGAATTAAGTAGAAGCCAACTTTAAACTGGAGAAATAATTCCAGGTGCAAAGTATAGAGGATGTTGGTTGGGCCCCAGATTAGATTTGGATGTGGCAGAGATGAGAAAAATCTGTCCCCTCAGTGGAGTCGAACCCCATTTGTCCAGTCATAAGGTCATTACTTAAAAAGAATAATTTAATAACCTTGAATGCATCGTTTTGAACCTATGGCTTTTATAAGTTGTTCTGAACTTGCCTGCTAACCAAATTCGAAATAATGTAGTGGGTTGATTAAGTTCATGTCCGTCCGTATCTTCATGTTTTGTTCATTATTTTGGAATTATATTTTCTGGCCTCTTGCCACACTACTCTATAATGCTCTTTCCCCTCCCGCCTTAAATAATAATCTTTGTTTTAATGTGATGTGTCACGTCTGAACGTACTTGTAAATTCTGCTGTTCTGTGCGCCGCTTTGAAACTGTTTCAGGACGACGCTCGCGTCCTCAGAGTACGAGGTCATCTCTCTCTCTTCTTTATTTATTTTTTAAAATTCTACTTTCTTTTACATTTCTTTCTGTATTTGTTTCCTCTTTCTTTAACCTTATAATTTTTTTCCTTTCGTTCTGCTGTCGAATATTCTGTATATTCTTTTTAAAGGACACATGCACGTAAAACAGATACATAAGTATGTATTGTATGCTGCTGTATCACATTAGAGATGTTCTCCTAGGGGAGAAAATTCCGTTCCCTTAACTTGCAGTAATACGAAATTCTTCAAAGTTTGTTTTGTGAATGAAAGAATTTCCTGAATTGTTTTCTTTGAGGAAAGATGCATGAGGTGAAAAAGCCAGCAGCGCTCTGACCATTCCTCTTAAAATAATTCATTGTAAGGAAACAATTTTGTTTCCTTCAGTTCACTTAATTTGGCATATAGAAAGTGAAGAAGGTCGCGCAGGTTTCTGTCTGGCCACCTGTTTCTGTCGGACTCACCTGTCTGTCGGACGAGACAAATTGTCCGTCATGAGTGTCCAGGGAACACATCTTACCTGCCACCATACATCTGCCCCGAAAGTCCCTCTAGAGGCCAAAACAATCTCTACCCTCGACGAAGAGGTTAGGTTAAGTTGGGTTAGATTAGGTTAGGTTAGGTTAGGTTGCGTTAGTTTAAGACGGGTTAGGCTGTATTTATTGATGAGTATTCAATCCTCTCCCCTCGGTGCTATGACAGTTTTCGTAGCTACGTTCGGAGGTGTCGGTTGCCTCGAGTTCTTTTAAGTAATCCCGAGACACATCTCATATTCTGAAACCTCTGTTTGTCGTGACACATCGAGTCAGATTTGCGACAGTCGTGTCGCATAGGTTCCCAATACTTCTGTTAGACTCAATTGTATTTCGAGATCAGCGTCGCAAACCCCACTTTATTGTCAAAGCCACCTCGACGCTCACGATGGATTATGAGAGTCGACGCCAATTTTGTATACGTCCAAGCGGCAAACGGAACGTTGTCTGCGGTAAAAGTTCTCCCCTATAATGTGTCTCTACGCTTGGCGTGGATTATTCCTACCCGAAAAACCAGTGTTGCAACTATCACAGGAATTAACAGAAATGATAGAATTTTAAGGTGTGAAGGTAATTTGAATTTTAAAGTATTCTGATTGGTTTTTATTGCACTTTTTATGTGTTCAAATTGAAGAGGCACCCACTCATTTGCTTCCGTCGAAAAAAAGAGTCACTTGGCATTCGTAGGTTAGTAGCTCTTTCACATTGACCTAGTGAGTAAGTGTTCTCTGTCTTCTCAGAGAAGGTAAGACATAGATCCGGTTTTCGATATGATATGTTACTTTCTGTTCGTCAAACTATGATTAAAATTTCAAAAATGGAACAATAATATTAGGAGTAGGTAGGAAAGGAAATGTTGAAATACACGAGAACTTTAAGGGCGATAATATAGTTCAAGAGATTACTGTAAAAGGGGATAGATAAAGTAAAATGGACGAAGACGGGAGGCAGAATATAAAATTATAAACGCACAGGTTGCAGCGAAACAGGAAATTCAAGAGACGCCTAGACATGAAATAAAATATTTTTCTTAATGTCCTCAATGCAAGAAAGATGTAAATACAGTCGTAGTCCTGTGTCGAATCTTTACCGATGGACCGCGGGTTCTTGAAATGCTGGTACGAAACGAGTATTCTGAGCTCCTGGTAGCACTTCTATCCGCAACACTACCTAGGCAATTGGGTGGACGCAACGGAAAGGGGCATTGCTTGCCGCTCCACCTCTCGTACCCCTCACAGCCATGACTTTATAATGCCTGGAAAAAAATATAACTGAATACTAAAGGCTTTAAAAAGTCCAGAGCTTGGCAAATGAACCGGTTTAAGTCGAAGCATGAATTTCTTCTTGGTACCGAGAAATTACTAGAAATATATTTTTTTTATATCTTAATTGCGTCATGTTTGTGTTATATCAATACATATATTTATTTTTCCAGTCTATACACAAAACTTGTTTTAAAATAATGTTAAAATTATTTATAACATTTACAATATAATATAAATTGCATTATGTTTGTGTTATATCAATACATATATGTATAGAAATATTCTGTTTTGGGTATAAAGAGAAATGCCTGCCCAGCAATGAACGGATAAAAATAAACGAAATCTTCAGGCGGATGAATTTCGTGAAGTTCAATAATTTAAGCCAGAGGGGCGGTAAACCCTTTGGAAGGGGTTAGTTTAGGTTGGTGAATGTTGGTTGCTACTTCGCCGGGAAGTGAGAGGGGCCAGAGGGGAAGTCTCGTTAGTCCTACAGCCACTGTGGAGAGAGTTTCACTGCCCCTTACAAGAACAAGACCAGAGCCAAGACTAATGGGTCGATATTGTGGCATAGGCTTCTCCTTAACACAGATACCTTATCCTCTGTTTCACGCACCCACTTAGGACAGCAAGGTCTGGAAGCTCTGGTGCTTTGCGTAGTATTTATTTAGTTCCATGAAATAGTTTTATATACAGTAAAACCCCTCTAGTTGGACACCCCTATATCCTGGACACCCCTCTATATTGGACACTTTTAATTGGAACCGACAGATATCCTATAATTTTACATATCCACAATACCCTATATCTTGGACACCCCTTTATCCTGGAACTTGGTCACCCCTTTTGTTGTAAGTTGGACAGGTTCATGCACTTAGCTTCAATGCTTTTATGGGAAACATTTACAGTTAGTATTTTGTTGTTTTCAATTTCTGACTAATGAATGCCTTCTACCTGAGGATTAGCTTATGGTTGAGGGTGTGAGACTTTGAACACATCATCCGAATGCATTGAAAGTGTATAGTTATTCCTTTGTTAAACCCTTCACTGGACTACAGTACGTATGGTCAGTCAGTTGATTGTCAGTACAGTACAACCCCACTATAACGCGGGTCGCGGGGGACAGGGGAAAACCCGCGTTATAGAGTATTGATAGACTATCGCCATTTAAGAGTATACATACTTATTTCACTATGCTACGATTGATTTTTACGGAAAAAGTAATAAATAATTAATTTGTCTTGATTGTGTAAGTAAATAGATTACATTGTCGGTAAACATAAAATATTGGTGCCCTTCCCTTTCAGCTTATCCATGCAAGTTTAATTTAGTGAAAACAAAATTTGTAAAAATTTAATTTACTCTTTTCATTTTTCTTATCAATAATTTCCTTTTTGGGAAGAGCTCCATAATACTCTACAATTATCACATTGTCATTACACCACAATTTGAAAGGATGATTTTCCCCTTTCCCTCTATCCTGGACACCTCTGTAAGTTGGACACATTATCGTGGAACCGCAAGTGTCCAAGTTAGAGAGGTTTTACTGTATAACATAACCAGAGGGAAAAAAAAAGTCATGAAGAAGGCAGAAAGGAAACGATAAAATTAACCAACTTCATGGAGCGGAGTCTTCCTTGAGAAGCAAATGGTACGCTCAGCTCGTCAAAAAAGTCATCGCCTTTTATAGAAACCGGAGGTTCATTACCGTCTTCGCAAGAAGACACCGATCTCTATCCCGGACCAGAGTAATCCAATCCACACACACCTCAAACACTATTTCCGCGAGATTCATCATCATCAAAACCGAAGATAAATTGTCGTATAAATTCTTGTTGAGCTTCGGTCCTCAGATCTCACGACCACTAACGTTAAAACGATTTTTCTGTGTTGAAAAATAAGGGAAGAAATTGAAGTTATTTTTATGATTGAACATCACGGCTTTTAGGCGTATGGGAGGGTGTAAAGGTAACGCTTCGAGCGTTCTGTACCTTGTATGTTACAGGCTGCTTAAGCTTTAGCTCCGGAGTAAAAGGTCAGGTGGCTTCCATTCGATAGGACCCTGCTTGATATCCATACCTCGTGTATACATGATGACCAAGAGACAAATTAGTTACGCTGATGTAATCCTAGTCCGAGATCGTTCTAAGTTTGTAAATTAAAATGGGCTGTCTTGGCGATCGATTGACGTCTAGCGGTGATTTTAAATCATCGCGGTGAGATGCGGGGTTTGCCTTTAGCAACTGCGCAGTATCTGTTTTGTGAATGATGCAGAATTCGCAAAAATTGAGATGCCAGAACTCTTTCCTTTTTTTTTCGCGTGTTACTGGTGCAAGTATAGACGGCAATTAAAAAGCTCGCGTTAACGGTGGCTGATTGGCGTGGTAGTGACGTCAGCAGACCTTCGTCCCGTCTCGATCAGTGCCCACCGAGCTGCAGCCTCAACCTTAGCTGCTTTTTGTTGGCACAAAAACAGCCAACCTTCGTCTCTGCTTACAAGTTTCCTACTTTTATGTCTTGGAACTTTCTACCCTACATTTCTTGCGCGTTTGGTAGACACTACAGGATCTTCATCGAACGGTTAGCATTTATTAAGCTTTCATAAACATTTGCAACGTTTCGGTGGATCTTATCGCGTCCATCTTCGGGAAGGTTTTTGTTCTTTAGTCTCTCCGCAGCATTAGTGCTACGGTTTCTGAAGAAAGGGATATATACGTTTATGTATATCTGCAAATGAAACAACGTCGTTAAATAACCTAGAAATAAATTAAAATACTTCTTATTTCTTCCGTCTTGTGTGGTTTTCCCGGTACGAAATGCCACCGAGAAAACACAGAATTCTATTTTCCACCTACAAAAATATTCAGCGGTCTTTTCTCACATATTTTGCAGATATCACAAGTGACTTATGTCAGAACTGTCATGTTTCTTTAGTTATTTTCAGCTACCTTTGTCAGGAATTAAGACCACGCCTCTGGAGACACAGCACAAGTCAGCCTGTGCTTTTTAAAATCGCCAGAATACACACATGTCTCTTCCATGCCTTATTACTCTGTGCGTTACATATCAGAGTAGCGCAAAATTCTCTTCACTTCGCTACGCTAATTTTTAAATTTGCTTCCTCTATTTTCATCTCACGTTCTTTACTAAATGTCTCCTCCTTCCGCGTCGGGACGCCTCACGTACGCTGTAACCTGCGTTGTCTTTGTCTTCGTGCGCTGATTCCAGTCATCTTTGTTTCACACACACACACACAAACACAGGCACACTCGCTGCTGACTCCTTGTGGCCTCGCCTGACTTCAGTCTGCAACCCTTCCGACTTGCAAAGTATTGTTTCCGTCTATCATACGTAGGTTCAGTGCGCAGTCAGTGTTCGAGGACAATGTGTGATGTGTAGAGGGTGGGTGAAGAGGGATGCTGGAAGCAAGTGAAAGGGTGTGGGTTACGCAAGACGAGGGTAGGTTTCCGAGGGAATGAGAAGCCTTAGTGTGTGGATTAATACACAACACCACCAGCCAAGCCAGCGAGCCAGATAGACAGACAGACAGACAGACACGTAATCTAGGAAAAGGCCCAGACGCATGGGCTACGTGCAGCGGTTTGCAAACCTTCAAGTACAAAAGTGATTCATGTGCGTTTATGTCTTATTCTTGAAACTGCACAAAAGGCGGAAGGAATCGAAAAAATGGACCAATTCGCTGGCATAGGGCCACATTATAACAGTTGACACTAATTCAGCTGGTCAACAAATTCTTTGATTTCTTTAAAATTCGCTTTATTTAAAAAGAACCCGTCTTTGGAGTACATCCTGCACGATTCCAGTCCACGACTCTCCATTCTATTTCCTAAAATATCCATTTTAATATTATCCTACAATCTACGCCAGGTGGTCCTTTCTGATGTTTTATGACCAAAATTTTGTAGGCATTTCTCAATGCTCCGTCTCTGTCCCTTCTCATATTCTTAACATTAGTTAAATGTTACAGAATACAAATTCGTCACGTGCATACAACACGCATGCAGTGGTTAATACTCCTACTTTGCATTCGAGAAGTCAAGGGCTAAAATATCGGCCCGTAGATCGACTATCCTAACTGGGGATCTTGGCTTTCCTCCGGACAAATGCCGAGATATTACCTAAAATTAGGCCACGGCCGCTTCCTTCATCAAAACTCTGCAATAGACATAAAGCAATGTGAAGTATAAGACGCAGAGCGAAGTGTTACCGTATCAGAATAACAGTGCATTAGAAGGGCGCTGAGGCGGTCTGAAGGTTACCATCAAACCGTAGAAGGAAAACAGCCTTGGGGCTCAAACTCCAAGCATCCTGTCTGCAGTCCTCACACCTACCGTTTCTGCCTTACTTCAGTTCTCCCTCACTACACAAGCAGCGGTGTAATTCTGCCAGAGTCATACCTGGGAGTTTATTTGGCACCAAGGCCGCGTCAGAGCATTTATCCTCCTCTGCTGACAAGTTTCTTAGCGTCCGTATAGTTTGTTAGTTTGCAATATTATTATCGGCGATAAAATTATACGTTTGTTTCAAATGTTAATTTCTGTCTACCCTCTCTGTCGGATGTTTTGCTAGACAGAAACTGATTACGTCGCGGTAAGGTGTGCTTGTCCAAACGATGTCAGCGTGGTCTAGTTGATTAAAATCATGATGTCCAAGTTATCGAATGTTAAACTAATAAGATGAACCAATTGACCATTTCGTATGTATCGAACACATGTTTCCACGAAGCGTTTTCGTTAAAGGTGTACGGTGTTTATGCATTATATCTGTATTCCTAAGAAAGTTTTAAGCTTTGCTGCTTTCTTTAAATATTTTGATTATTTTATATTCATGTTTTTACAACAAGCAACATCTATGAAATTATATATGAGATATATAAGACCGTTATTAATATTTTACGTTTCCCGTTGATTTTAACGGGCGGTTATCAAAGTACTAATTTGAGCCTGTATTTCGGTGTGATAGGAATTGTTTTTAAGACCTGGTTTATAATATCGCTTTGTAGGCTATATGTTCCGTTAGGAAGTGATCCTAAAATAACTCTTATTCTTAGTGTTATGAATTCTAAGACTCAGCATTTTAAAATAGACTGGGTTTTCGTTTCGGTAGATTTCTTTACAACGTGACAATTTGATATGGAACGCCTGCTTAATACCGTTACCTTTTAGCTTGAGTGACCGAAAATAACCTCACTTACGTCAGTCTTGTGTGGAGACACTCGGAGCATGTCCTAAAGGCGAGAAAGACTTAGCAAACAAGCCAAAACGCACAATGAGCTATTTTTATACGAGGAATAAAAAATTGAGAAATGCACCGGGGACAGACGCAGATGGAAATATGAGATACATAGATAAGTAAGAACACATTTAAACCATACAATAATTTAGATGGCATAAGAATGAGAACAGATAAGGTAGGGCGGGAGGGAGTGGGAGACGAGATGAAGGATGAAAGAAAGAGACGACGAATGAAAGGAAACTGTAACATTCACATGAATCTTTGTACTGTGCAACTGGACCGTCTTTAGCTATGTTTCTTTCAGAGAAATGAATGCACTCCAGATAAGAACGCAGACGAATGTGTTTAAACCTTGGAAATTTAATAAGTACGGAAGAAACTTGTGATGTGTAGATTCTTGCATTTCGTTTCTGGCCTCAGGTAAACACAAAAGGATAGGAATAATTAAACTGAGCGCCCAAAGGCCTCCTCTGTTGCGCTTAGGAAACCAAGTGAAAAGTCAAAATGCTAGGCGTCACGAATCTGCAGTGTCGAATGTCACATTAATAATCTAATGTAGAATAATTTTAGTAGTAACAGCGCAGTCTCTTGGCTAGTTAGGAAATTATCCGTATTTTTGGAACCCAAAATCTTATTGCCGTGTTCCCATCGCGAACTACGCGTGTGGATTCAGAATACTGTCTAGCATATTATATTTTTAAGATTTATTTTAATCTTATCCCCATCTACGCCTAGGTCTCCCAAGCGGACGTTTCCTTCTAAGTTTTCCGATTGAAATGTTGCATGCTTTCTTACAGAGAGAAGACATTTGCTTGCATCAATAAAAGAGCAAATTTATTATCTACTTATTGTCCATCAAATTTGTTATTTGTTTGTGTCAAATGTTTTATTAACAAAAGGAAATGAATTGATATTTTATATTAAGTTTTTCAGATGAAATGTTGGAATAAATTGTTTATATTTTAAAGGCTTAAGGTCATTTGAGGGCCATGGCATTTGGAAGTGAACTTTGTCGTATTTCTCTGTTTGCCTTTTCTTAATTAAGAAATTAATCAACTTGCGGATGTTCAAGGCACTCTATGCCGTTTCGTTTTTTGGAACAGATGAATGCCATGTTCCGTACAAATAACTCACCGGTGGGGGAGCCAATGTCTTTATAAATTATAAATAAACTAAAACACATGAAGAAACTATAAGCTGAAGCTCAAATTATTAGACCCCATCATACAGTTGATTGTACTAAACATATTTGTATGTAGTAACTTTTTTAAAACATAGTGGTATTTATATGCACCACTTACTTTGACATTCACTGACTCTGCATCTTGTCCAAAGATAATATTTAGTGTTTCGTATGTTTCTAAGAATAAACATAATGAGTTTATATTTGTAATTGAGAGGCGTCGTGTTTCCTTTAAGGTACGGGCTTAATGTTCAGCTTAACTTTGTTCTTTAAAGCGTTAAATGTAGTGAAAGTCAGCTAAGTTAGTGAGTTTTCTTGCCGAAAACGTTTGTGGTGTTTCTCAGCATCTCCAGGTTAGTACAAGTGAAATATTAAGCTCTGTATAGCAGATTTTGAGACACACGTTTCTCATACTTAACACTATTGAAATCGGGATGTGTCATGTTTGATGGCGCCTAAAAATCGACGTTAAAATTTATGTTGTTTGACTGAAGCACCAGGAAGGTCTTCATGTCATGGGACAGTAACCACAAAGACAGTAACATAGACGATTCGGAAAGTGTTAATGCAAAAGAAGTCTTGTGGTCACAGTTGTTTTATTATTGACTAACAGACAAGTAAATCAAGTTTTCATTTTGACTTCACCTTTCAAGCGGTACTGTACAACACTGACTAACCTGTTCATGTTATATTAGCTCAGTTTGTAAAGAAATTTCTAATTCTTTTATGGAACACGAAGGTTCATTGCTATGTTCATGACTGCTTATAGAATGAGGACATTCAGAAATAAATTAAAACAAATTGACACTGTTTCTGGATATGGACAGAAATGGATCTCTAAATTGTAGTTATATTTTATTTACTGTTAATGATGGTCCAATTGTGATGTTTCCATATTTTAAGGAGGATCGTATTTCAATGTCGTATCGTTTAATGACGAGATTCTCAGGACCTGCCCCCCAGATTTTTACATATCTCGCTCTTCCACTCATTTGAGTCCAAGGCGACGGATTTGAATCGGTCACGTGGATCACGGTGATGATTTCCGCTGAATCATCGATCACCCATCACTGATCAGGGAGCTGTGACCTGGTGTCACTGATCAGATCCGATCATATTCCAGGATTTTAATTAGCAGTGTGTGAGCCCAGTTCGTGCTGAGTCACCCGCCACTCATCAGCGAAATCCTCGGGTCACTGGACTTCGCCCCGCCCCCCACAACCAACCTGGTCGTCAAACTTGCTTCAGACGGTGCAAATACTTGATTAGTGTTTTGCGTATTTGTTTCAGCCAGATATAGAATACCCAATACACGTGTTACACCAACAGCAATAAGTACACATGCGTCTAGCCTATTTCAAGATACTTTAGACATATTTTGCTCGAAATATTGAGTAAAACCATATAAATCTCTTAGAGTTTCTGTCTTTGATCACTGATCTAGAGGAATGCTGAGTCCGAGGTTACATTACAAATGTCACAGAAACATGGCGGCCAGCCCATGAAATCGTCATAAACTTAGAAGGCTGTGCCTCGCTAATTCTGCCTCGTGTAGTACTTTGCGCTACCATTCGGTCTGAATAGGTGTACAGAAACCATTTGAGTTTTATACCACTTTTTAAAATGCATTAAGTATCGTGATGCGATTTCAGTCCGATGAGACATAAAATGCTCAGTTCTAAAGGATTCTGACGACTCTGTACCACATTTAAAATTACTGTGGATTATGGACTTTTTCCTTATCGTCCGACATTTAAAAACACACAACGTTTCTGAAACTGGATCTGTGATCGAGATTGGCTTCTTCTACTGGACTAAACTGAGCAGGCCACTTCATTTAACCTGATGACCGAAACAGAATCATTTCTGAAATGTCGCGTGTTGTAGAATGTCAGACGATGGATAAAGCCGAGAAACCCTGTAATTTTAAATTGACTGGCTACAGGCTGGAAGACAAGGGTTCCGATTTCCGACGGAGGCACGGATTCCTCTCTTCACCGCCACGTCCAAACTGGATCTGCGGTGCACTCAGACTCCCTTCCAATGTTTACCGAAAGATCATTCTTCAGGTATAAAGCGGCCGGAGCATGAGGTATCCATTCGCATTTGTCAGCTGTTCAGATCCAGAATGCGTAGAGTTCTGCCTCCACGTTTGCTACGTGCCTCCACGCCGTGGAACGTAGGCTTAAGGGAACTTCCTGCTGTGTGCGCAACAGGTGTCTGATAAGACTCCCTGCACTATTAACGGGCAGTGGCTTCTGCTGATATGAAGTAATGTCTTCTGTTCCTGATACGATCATTCAAGTTATCTGGCCTTAGTTTCAGTAACCAATACATTTCAGTTACCGATTAACTAACTTCATTTTGAATGGCTATTCTTCAAAATGTTATAGTTACCCAGGCCGTCAAGAAACACACATCTCCTAAGGAACCGTGGTTTCCTGTTCATAATGTAATATTTTCGAATCAAAATTCTTTATGCATTTCTTACGACTTTCTTAAGCAATTCGGTCGTGAGACATCTCATTTTTCTCTAAGATAATTTTCCATATAATCATCTAATTCGCGCCTAGATCTCCCAAACATTTAATAATTCAGTCCGTACCGCAAAGAAAACACCGCATCTCGCCATTATGTAGATCAACTGGTTAACGCTGTTTACAGCGACAATCGTACGAAATCCATAAGTAGAAGCAACAAGATTTGCTGACTTAATGCAGATTTACAGCCACGGTGGTCCAGCGGTTAGAACGCTGGCCTTGTAATCCTGGGGTCTCGGGTTCGATTCCCGGCGGTGCCCGAATTTATAACTTGTGTTGGGCAAGGCCGTGGTCTAGGCAACACGGAGGCTTCCCCGGTTTCTCCGTGGCATCCCAACAATTACTCCATGCACACACAGAAGAAGGCAATGGCAAACCACTGCTGGATCATCTGCCAAGAACGTATATGAACAGGGCCCAGTCCGAGAAAAAGAGGGAAGGATCCTGTTCATATGGACCTATCGTCAGACAGAACACTAAATAACAATAAATGCAGATAGTACACGGGGTTTGGAGGTTTTAATTAAGGGCTAGCAGTACTTGATTATGGATGCGGACCGATGGTCTCTAGCGACACAAGGAAAGGAGAACGAGACGTCTGGTCTGCTGTTTCTTGCCATCGCAACCCAATTGACGGATGATTCCGGCAGTTGCATGGTAGCCGTTTTCTTCCGCTTGATTGGCTTACGGTCTGATGCATTCAACAAAACCGCATTATGCGATTTTCAGAGCAGAAACCAAAAAAGCAAAAAGAAGAACAAGGAAAAAATTTCGACTTTTGCACACATACCATTACGAGTAGGGTACGAACTTTGTTTTGCCTTCTTCCCATGATCGATTTGTATCGAAAGTTATAGCAATGTGCGTGGATTAGTGACACATGTAACTAAGTAGTGGTTATTTTAAGATTTAGTTTATTGTAATAATTTAGAGGAACATTTGAGAGAAATTATATTTTAAATGACACATTTACAAATTAAAAATTGTTATCGAATATTACATTCTAGAAATTACTTTTCCTGCTTCCATCTCGAGAGTTGCGGTGGTCAAATTTCTGTCTAGATAGTCTTTTGACTGAGTCCCTTCAGGTAAATTCCAGGATAATGCATTAAATTAGGCCACGACCGCTTTCACTCAAATAATTTACAATTCATTATTTATTTCTTGTAATTAATTTTGAAGCATTTGAAAGAGTTGCTAAATGAATCGAGAATTATTAGACACACAAGACGATGTAATTGTTGTCTTGTTGTTAATTAAAATGTAGGTTATTCATGAAACTTGTTATTCGGAAGTTTCAGTAAAACGTATATACACGTTCCAGTTTTGGTTAAATCGGTCAACAGTAACGTACACTTTACATAAAGATCTACACGTGTATTGGCGCAAGGAAGAAACAGTGGGGGATTCCCCTACATTTCAAGGTCAAATACAAAATTTTAAATTTTTTAAGGTTAGGGTGCGCTTTTCAAATTCTTGAAAAAAACACTGTTGCTGCATAGGTAGAGAGAGACGCTGATAGTGGTGAAGTGGCTTGAAGTGCCTCATATCCAGAAGTTAACTTCTCTCGTCTTCATTTTATACCCAACTTTTGTAACAGCACCTCTCGCGAAACACAGGAGGAACTTTGCTGAAGTAGACTGAACGCATTCTGCCTCCGGAAACAGAGCCAGTAAACTGTGAGTGTCCTTACAGTTTGGCTGATCACAGGAATAACTATCCAATGATAGAGGATAATTTTATACCGTCGCTGGTAAGTTAATGGTATGTGCAGTAGGAGATATTATCTCTATTGCTAGTATTATTATAGAGTTAAAATCTAAAAGCAAAGTTTCGTAATGTTCTTCTGGGTTTTGGCGCCGTAGGCAGATGCCACCTGTCCCCGTCCTCAGGGTTTCAGTCAATACGACGAAAAACGCTGTAGAACATCGTTATATTCGCCGACGTGAAAAAATCGATTTTAAAAAAAAAATATTATAATTGATTTTAATAAATGTAAAATCAGTGTATTTTTACGTACTGTAATTGTACTTGGAGATATATAATGATGATGGTTATGTGGATGCATGTGACTATTTGAGAAGTTAATTGCAATTGCACGCAGACGGCAACATCCTTGGTATACATTTTGTAGAGACGCTGTAAAAAAACAGCTGTGCTATAACCGGCTCGTTTACTACGAAAAAGTCCTGTGTTACAAATCGTCAGAATTTATTTTAGTCTGAGTGTGTCCGACGGAGGTGTTATAAACCTGTAGGTCATGGTATGACCTTCCTCTCAAACTGCAAAATTAATCAGATCTTTCCATTTATCCATCATACTTGCCGCCAATCCATCCAGGCATTCGTTAATCCATCGTCTGTCAGTTCACGAGTCTGTCTCTCTTTTCTTTTATTTTTATCTGCTGCAGATTCTAGTCAATTTTATAAAGGTATATTTCGTATGTTATCTTATAGAGTGCGTGCACTGATAACCCAGAACGCAACTGTCAGAGGGCATAATTTTTCAGCATCTCTTATAATAGACCTTTTGGTAAATGAGTCTTTTTAATTTTACGGAGCGATATTTGACAAGCATCGGAAAAAGTTTGAAGAACACGGCGATGAGTCATGTAGTTCCTGTCGGTTGCCGGGAAGTTACAGTTGCTTTAGACTTTATCGTTGAACGCGCTATACATTCGGAAGGGCTCCATGGATTGGACAGTTGACCACCAAAAGGTCTCTACGTATACAGAAAGACACAAACCCTGGCACTGTGGTCAGTGGTACTGATAACAGTCAGCCAACGAACTCAGGACACGGTAGATTCTACGAACTAAATGAGACCTTGTAATGCCTAAAACTATCTTCTTACAACCAATTTAATATTGCAATTACAGCGAGAGTCCCTTTTTTTTCTGCAAGTGTGCACTGGAGCGGAAGAATTAGACGCTCCTCCCGTCAAGTCCGGCCAACCCATCACGCATAATTTCGTTTCACGGTTGCGCTGTCTAGAAAACTCACTGTAGACGAGTTAGATTAACGGCAATGGCTGCCTATTTCTGCGTTATCATGCTATTTTCAGAGCATAAACCACCATCATCATGATCGGTGTTCGAACCCCCAGACACTAGCCAGTGGAGCGGGACGTAATCAGCTCTGCTGTAAAGTGGCTTTCAGGACGCAGACAGCCATGTTCTCTCACACTACTGCCACGCAGCATTCCGGAATGAATATTCTTCCATAAGCCTTTCTGTCTTTAGATTTCCATGTATCGTCCACGTATCTTACAAGAATCAGATCAGCCAAGTTTCTACTCTCACCTTGTTCCCTTGAATCCTGTATTGACATTGTCTTCTCATCTGTTCGTTTGTCCCCCGCGTGACTTCTCTTTGGGGTACCCGATCGCCAACATCACGACGTAAAATTTTAATTAACTAGAGCAGAGCGCTCCTAACGCTTCGGGGGGGTTGGTTAGTTTTAAAATCTTGAGTAATAAACTAAACCAACCCCCCGAATGGGGGGTTAAAACACTTGACCAACGTTAGTTTAGTGTCTTACTCAAGTCATAAGTTTGATGACGTCATTTTTTGATAGACGACAAATCACGAATTTTTATAGTATATAACATACAAACATTTTGTAGCTTAAGTGCGTCATGTTTGTGTTGAAATCAAATATATATTTATTATTTGCAGTCTATACACAAAAGCGCCTAATATAACATAATATAACTTATTGTAATATTTTATACTACAGATGTTATAGTGTTATAAAAATTTTAACAACAACATTTTAAATACGTTTGTGTATAGACTGCGAATAATAAATATATACAAATATTGTTTGGTGATAATTTTTTAAAATCGCTATTAGCACTGTGCGCTGTTATAACCGTTACCATGGTAACGCTGCTGAGGGATTTTTGGCCTTATGGGATTATATTTATGACTATATGTGTTAGGATTACCCGTCATTCTTGACGGGAAATTTCTACTGTTATATATTTTAATTATTTGTAAGACATATTGCTATCCTTGTGATCTACTAACAACTACACGTCATTAGATAAATTAACAATCCCAGCCCGTTAATCTAGGTGTAAGTTAGAAGTTAAACGTAAAAAAAAACAGAGTGAAAAACCGATTACAATACGGAAGCGTAGTATCTACGATTCATGGCTGCACAATTTAACGCTGCTTAAAGCCGCGGAGGGGCTCTGGCATCTGTTTGCCTGCCGTGACATTTAGCAATGCGTGTAACACGTCTGCAGCGGTCACGCATCCAGCTTGCGAGCCAATCATCCTTACTCTTGTTTCTCAGAAACTCCATGCATGCATTTATTGTTAGCGAAACTCTGCAGTGGCCATTGCCCCAATATGTTGCTGCCTTCAGGCTGCACGTAACTGTTCGATGAATCGACTGGCCTTCATGCTCTGTCCGTTTTCCTACGTTCGTCTTGACACTCTCGGACAGCTCTCTTCTTTAGTGTCGTTTCACACGTAATTCACGCTAGTGTACAGTACAGTCTCGTAAACGGGTAAGAAGCCCTAAATAAATATAAACCAGGAGTGCATACTACCCTTGCACCATTAATTTTGTAATCTCCTTCCGACTTTTGCTGAAATGCGTTCCATTTCTTTGGTCTCGTGCTGATGTTTGTAGATAATTTGAGACTCGTTTCGATGGTATGACCTACAAGCACGCTGAACGGTAGCGCTCAGCCTTAATCCGCCGTTGATGTGGATATCATGCAGGCACGGCAGGTCAGTACCGCCCTATAAACTCAAGATAGACTTAATCTGGATCACCTGCGTGCCCGCCTGCCTGCGCCTCACAGACGCCAACCGCCACTTTTCACGTGAAGAACGATTTGTACTCTGTTGGGAGTCCATCCTCAACGCCCCACCCTCACAGAATTTGACAGCCTCATCTGTACAACACGTGGTTAGATTTTCCATTTGCGATGGGCTAGATTTGCAGAACGCAAGGAACGTGACACGCGTTTTTAATAAGGAGGATGATGGTGAGGTTGTCACAGCTGGAAGGATGTTAGAAATTTACTCCAGGGGATTAATTGATAAAGATGTGAATTGGATTAGGATGTGTTTATTCTATCCGGAATATTATACCTTTTTCCGTATCTTATGCTTAATGATTGATACGTACGTAGGAATTTATTTCTTCTTTGTATTATTCCTGATACGTATCTTGGTTCTCTAATCCTTTTACCGCCCTAATAATACCTTAGAATGATATAATGAATTATCATTTTATTAAATACTGATATTGCCTTTTTGCACCAAGATGAAAGGCTCAATTTGCAAAGAAGCTGAGTCTACTGTTGGTAGTCTGAGGTCGTAGATGATGTGTACAACGCCCTGGTAATTGTACGCACTGTCCTCTAGAGCAGTGGTATTCAACCTTTTTTGTTCGCGTACCCCCAGATATAATTTCTCTTCAACTTTGTACCCCCAAAGTTGTTGGTGAATAATTCAAGTTATACATAATATATATCTAAAATAAATTAAATAAATTACATTGCTGATTATTAAGTAATTATCATAATTTTTTTTAAATTTCACGTACCCCCTATGATGTCTTCGCGTACCCCTGGGGGGACGTGTACCCCAGGTTGATAACCACTGTTCTAGCGTCACAGATAAGGTAACGACGTGTGGTGAGTACTGACTGTCCTTCACATGTGCGTCTCGTTCGTGCGAAATCATAAATTGCAATTGTTCTAGGAATCTGATTGTTGTTAATCTAAGGCCCTGCACATGCCAACGCTTCGGTGGAACACACCGTATCCATCTTCAGTCCTGAAATGGACGGAGTATAGAAAGGATGCAGAAGGAACCGGCTGTGGATTCATTTGAGATTCTTACAGGCGGTTACCTGTAGAAGATGAGGAAAATCACGGAAATCGTGGCCCGGATTAGAATTACGAATCGATTGTTTATCGCCGTTGTGTGTCACGTAGATTTGTAAAGGACGCCCGGGAAGGATGACTCCAGGACTGATGATGGTCGTCGTTTTCCTTCGTACTGATTCTTGCGTCAGGGAATGTGTGATGGCGGTGGACTTACGCGCTTTTGCAGTTCAGGTGGAACCTTTGCTAGACAGAGGGCATGGGGGAGACCAAAGGTCAGCGGCAGGACGGGAATCTATTGATACCCTATCACTACTCCTGCCGCCTTCAAGCGGAGAAGTTTGCAACTTTACTATTTGCTTTGCGGATATCTAATAATCCAGAAAGCCAATTGTGTAAATCGTGGTTTTCGCTACATTTGGGGAAAGTGTTCCATGGGGTATTATTAATCGAGACCGGTTGGAACGTTTATCTATATTCACGAGGAAATAAATTCACAACATCGGTCTGGAGTGTAAGGTGTACGACACGCGGTGAAAAATCTCAGAAGGCAGAGACACCTTCGGACTCTCCGCACGTGAAAACCTCAAATCATTCAATGAAAAACTTACTTAGCTCAGTACCAGACTCACAAGTAAAAAATTACACTAAGAAGAGCTAAATAATTTTCACTCATCATTAATAGTATTCAGGTTAACAAATCAAGAATGGGTAATTGGTTGGTTATGTAACACGCGTGGAATGGATAAGAAATGCGTGCAGAATTTAATTCGGAAAACGTAAATGGATCAGACCACTTGGGAGATTGCCGTAGATGTTAGAAAAATGTTAAAATTTATCTTAGATAATTTATCTGGCTTATTATATGTTCTGTTGGTGGGCTCATATGAACACGGCAACGTTTGAATTCCACAGACAGGGAATTTATTAACAAAATAAACGATTATTGGGTCCTTAACGACTCTGTTCCACGCAGTTATTTAGTTAAATTTTTATGTTGGCCGGTGGTGCATCACCGTTTTCACAAAAGCCCGTTTCTGAACCCTGTTCACGTCTTACAAACCTAGCTCGTTAAAATTAACCTGAGTGTTATCTTCGCAACTACACCTGAATGTGTCTACTTTTCTCCTCCCTGGGGGTTCCAATAAATAGGTTATTGTAGGCCTGTTTTTTGGTTAGCCCGTGTCGGTGTAAGGACCTTACACATGTCCCGCTAACAATCACTTCTTAATCGACCTGACAAATATAAACCACACCTTTGTTCCGTTACAATTTACATATGAATCGAAGACCTTACACTTTTATCGCACTTATGAATTTCCCTGACAAGTGACAAATGCCGCACCTAGTGACCGTTCCTTCTCTGGAACATGCCCTGACCTGTGACTATCGCCGATCTCGTCCGGTGACCGCGGGACAGAGCATAGAGGTTCCCACAGCGCCCGATGACGCGTGGCGTAGTGGACACTCAAAGAGTGCGTATGTCTTGTCCGAGACTGGC
>NW_019059621.1:1328008-1354000 GCF_000696155.1 Zootermopsis nevadensis
GGGGGGGGGGCGCAGGCGCTCGTGACGCCACCTCCAGGTGACCAATGCGCGCGGCGCGACACGACACAAGGAGATCAAAAAGTTGCTGCATATATATATATCCTTCCTGGTATCACTGGCAGATTTTCGTTTTAACGTGCTGAGCTTGTAAAGTGAAACCCCACCCCCCACCCCCGAAAATGCGATATTGGAAGAAGTTACGTCGCATCTGTACACTTTTTTACAGGTCATATGGTTCCACTTCCAGACAGGAAAGTTAAATTAAATGAGTCAGAGGGCTATGAAAATGGGTGTTTAAGAATGTGAATACCTGGACGTTCTTCGTGTAATGTTTACTTCGGATTTGTTTTGGACCGAATGACAGACTGGACGACGTCTTACGTTCACACTTGCTCTGCAGGTGTTCGAAGAAGAGGATTATAAAGGAAGTGTCTTTATCATTTTGCCTACCGCCATTTGCTGTCGCTACGCCAGGATTTCACCTTTCTGTAACTCTTTTCACTTTTCTTCCATCTTATTACATTATTTTCCCCATGTACATTTATTTATTTTTCCTTCTCTGATTCATCTTTCCCTTCTTTCTGTCTTTTCCCGCATTTTTTCTTGTTCTCTTAACTACGAGATCGGTTCATATTTCATCCGAAAGTAGACATCATTTTTTTAATCTTGTATCTGCTTAACGGCGTACAAGAAAAATACATTCTGCCTCTCAGACGAGGTTAAATACTGGTATCTGAGTGCGAATTCTTTACGAGTAACCAATGGGTTTTTAGCTTAAATAAATACTGTCAGGGTCGGCGAGGTGCGTTGTGCCCTCCCACCCACCATCGTTATGAATTTGTGTGTAAGATGGCCTAGTCCACTGAGGCTTATATTTTGTAGGATGCAGTTTTATACACACTTTCTCCTAATGACTTCTCAGAAACCAGCTTATTATTGATCCTGGCTTATAATTCTGTCAGACGGCCGCGAAGTTTGTGGTGGGGTGGGGTTGGGGGGGGATGATATACGCAGGGAAGTTCAAGCCGAATTCCCTTCCAGTTAGTTTGTACGGTTTTTATTAAATTTATTACTTGTTTGAGAACCGAAAGTGTCGCAGAATGCTTTATATCCCTAGCAAATAATTCTGTGGTTTTAAATCCAATGTCTTCAAGCGATAATTTTGGAAACGTAGTCCATTAATATTGTGGTCTGGATCTATATTTTGTTCAACTGATTTTCCTTGAATTCGGGTTTTTAAATAAAATGTTTAAAAGCATTTAACAAAATTCTCTTTCTGCGGAACCCCGAAGGTTTATCACCGCTAATGAAAAAGTCTGCCAACTGGACACGAACCTGGGCAAATTCCACCCACCTCCTCTTCTGACGACGACCTATTTCCACCAAGATATTCCTACTATTCTTCGAGCGCCTAACACGGACTGTTCCGAATCGGAATTAGACCCGGAGGATTCTTCCGTCATTTGTTTCAAAAGCTGTTGGTGGCGTCGGCCAGACACGCTGGCGTCTTGGAGTGGTGACGATGACTGACGCCACGTCTCCTTTCTATACCCTTGGTGGAATGCGTTTTCGAGGATTCTCCACTGTGTGTTCACAATAAAATGTCTCTGCAAGTTGCAGTTCTTTCTATGATGTCTGTACCACGTGTCCTGCGTTAACTTCCAACCCCCCCCCCCCCCCCCCCACCGAGGCTTTTTTAATTGGCTGACTACTAGTCAGATTTATATGCAGCTAGGGGCGCCCGATATATAAATACGATTTAATTAATTTGTGTGCACAGAAGTAAGGGTCTTGTGCCACTTGGTGTTCGGTGTTGGAGTAAGGGGGGGACAAGGAGATTGTCTTAGAACACAGCGTCTGTTCGGCCCTTGAAGTCGCATTGCTCGGTCATCAGGTACTTAGTATGAAATAGAGAAGGCAGGAACTCCAGTTACAAGGAGTGGTAAATGATGCTCTCGCTTCAAGATGGCCCATACTGGCATTCGGAGCGGGGAGAAGGGGATAAATACAGATTATAATGCGCGGGACGAACATGACGATGGGAACAAATGTGTGCAAAAATGGAAGAAATCTAATGAAAGAACACGGAGAGAAAAGTAGCGTGGAAAAGCATATGAAAAAAGGAAAATCTGGAAGGATGAAAAGCGTATAAGAAGAAGCCTAATCAGAAGGGAAAGACAGAAATAGAATAAGAAGGAGGAGAAGACGACGAGAGTCATAAAGACGAATAAACAGAGAGAAAATATGAAGAGAAAACCAATGAAATAAAGTAATGAGACAACTGGGAATTTTTCTGATGCATTTAAATCTGCTGTTAAGAGTGATGCTGACCGTCAAAGTCCAGCAATATTAAAGACAGGTCTTGAGTATCGCCTCTTTGCCACCTGAAACTCCTCACGGTGTGAAGCTAAGTAAGGCACAATTTCGCTTCAACTCTTTCCATCGCATATTTTGATAGTTAATTAATGAATCTCCGATCTGCCTTCAGGCCAATCTGTGCCCAGACAGCTACAAACTGGGAAGGCGTTCTTTGTTCACTCGCCTTATCAGGCACAAGCAGCAAGTGAAGGTTTACTGTAGAATTTAAATATACTTTAATTCCATACAGAAAGCAATTAAGTCACTCACGAGGTCAGCGAAATGACCGATGTTTTGTGGAACCCGAAAGTTCATTCCCGTGTTCTTTGCCATTGTCTTCATCTTCTTCACTGTCCCTGTCTTCTTTTTCTGTTATTTTGGCCTCATTCGCCTTCTTCATATTCGTATTTCACCTATGGCAGAAACAAATAGTGAATATTGTGAATATATGCCCCCAAAAGACGTATATATACACACGCACTCAGTGAATTTAAAAAATGGGGACATTTTAATAAACCAAACCATTGCACACGTTAACCACCATTGCTGCCATGTATACCTAACTTTTTGAACATTCTGTAGTAGAGGAAGAAATCCAAGTTTCTGCAGTGGAATCTGTGATACGACGATAAATAATGTCTTCACAGTTATGGGTCCAGTGACTGGACATCTGTCTTCAGCTTCCAGATCAGTACTAAAGTCGTAATGAACAGCGTTGCTTAGTGTCTTGTAAGTGTTGTTCTATTTCCGGGTTCGGACTGTGACTCAATATTCGGAGGCTACTAACGTGAAGTCAGGTCGGTTTGGGGGCTGCGCTCTGGAAATCTCATCGTACTAATGTAGCATGATGAACAGGGGCAGCGGATCAAGGTGCAGTGACCTGCCTTACATTGGTGTAGCACCAGGAAGTTGACGAGGTCTCACGACAGGTGACCTGAAGGTCAGTGAGCGTTTGCGTTCACTCCACGTTGTCAGGATCCTGCAATCTCATTTCCTTCCCTGTTTTTTTTTTCGATGACGTTTCTACACGCACGCAGACTTGCCCCATGTACGAACTGAAACCCCGCTTCAAGCCACTTCTACCATTGCCTTCTTGAATTTACGACCTTGTAATCCTGGGGTCTCGGGTTCGATTCCCGGCGGTGCCCGAATTTATAACTTGTGTTGGGCAAGGCCGTGGTCTAGGCAACACGGAGTTTTCCTCCGGGGGCTTCCCCGGTTTCTCCGTGGCATCCCAACAATTACTCCATTCACACACAGAAGAAGGCAATGGCAAACCACTTCGGGATCATCTGCCAAGAACGTATATGAAAAGGTCCCAGTCCGAGAAAAGGATGGAAGGATCCTGGTCATATGGACCTGTCGTCAGACAGAACACAAAATAAAGAGCTTGGTGTGTTCAAAGGCCAGAGGGATCAGATCTCACTGTTCAACACTGCCCGAACACATATTAAACAATTCATTTAATCCTCGAGTGCCTTGAGCTTACATACGCAGATCGATTCTAAACTGAATGTGTGAGCATGTAAGCCTATGACGTGTGCTTGTGTATATTTATTTATTTATCTCTAAACCTGCAATATCTTCCATTCATAAGTAATTCTTTCTTAGGCCTTTTATTAGCATTGATATTAATGTCAACTTCATTAGTAGCGAAAGATAAACGTCAGAGATGAATCTGAAAATGTGTCGATAATATTAAAATGGGTAACGAAATAGGTCCTGAAACTCTTAACTGGATTCACGTGGTTTAAGAGTGGGTCCAGTGGTGGGTTATTATGAACACGAAACTAAACTTCAGTTTCCATAAACGTCAGCATTTTCTTTCTTATTCGACGATCTACAGTCTAACCGACGCAACCAAGACAGATTCATTTACGCAAACTAGGAATCAATCAATCAATCAATCAATCAATCCTTTGTGCGTATCCTTAACTGGAGAAGGTGACTTCTAATTTGAACCCTGTCACTAAAATTTGTTGGAAAGGGTGGGGTGTGCGTAAAACTGCGGACTTCAAGGTGTATTAGCTTTTCGGTTTTGGACATTTCGAACTTGCTTCACCATTTGAAGGAGAGGTTTTCTTGTTGCTAGACAACACGACCGCAGTGGACAGCACGTGTACCTGTCATTTGCCGTTCAGGCGAACCGACGCAAGTACGTTGTTTTGCAACGACACGAGTTTTAAGACATTCCAGCTCACGTGATTCTGAGGTCTCAGGTGGCTGGCAGCAGAAGACAAAAACTTTGGACCAAAATCTATGTAAAGTGTCACGGGTCCATGTTTTTAGCGTACCTAGATTCCTGTGACAAAGAGTCTGATGGCAGTACATCCAACTTCCTAAAGAAAATTTTAATAAAACCAATTTACATCATGAAGAACTTCTCACAGCAACTTGGCAGACTGTAGTCTCTGTTTATTAACGCACTTCTGAAACATTGTTCCAGACAAAATTGCTGTAATGGTAAAAGAAAGTTAGTTTTGTGTATTTATTTAGTGTTCTGTCTGACGACAGGTCCATATGAACAGGATCCTTCCATCCTTTTCTCGGACTGGGACCTGTTCATATACGTTCTTGGCAGATGATCCAGAAGTGGTTTGCCATTGCCTTCTTCTGTGTGTGAATGGAGAAACCGGGGAAGCACCCGGAGGAAACCTCCGTGTTGCCTAGACCACGGCCTTGCCTAACCGCCGGGAATCGAACCCGAGACCCCAGGATTACAAGGCCAGCGTTCTAACCGCTAGACCACCGTGGCGGTCCGCATTGATACAGGAACGAAAATGTCGTCATCTTCGTCTGAGCTTGCCTGTATGGATTCTTTAATTTCAACCATTCCCCCGCACCGTGTGTATTGATATGCATTTTTACGGCACGCTGAAGAATTTCAGTGAAATGCGAAAGAAGGTAAGGGGAGAAATGGATGAGGGGCGGGAGGCGTAGGCAGGTTAGCAGAATTGCCCTTCTTTAATTACAGCTCTGCCGACAACGTTAAGAATGAGGGACGAGCGAATGGAAGGTGACTGACAGAATTTCAGTTCTCGGAATGACATTAAGACGAAACCTCGATTGTCAGTCAGTTCAATAACTCGCACTCGGACGCAGTCGGCCATTAATTTCTGTCAACACGGTAGTTGAAATTGCTGCCTGATTTCTTCGTTGGCCTGTTTCTTTTCTTCATCCTTTCCCCCACTCGCTTGTTCTTTCTTTATCATTTCTTTCTTTCTTTGTCCACATTGCTTCTGCTGCTTTCTTGCTCCTTTAATCAGGATTCGATCTAACGTGTTGCAGCGGTGATTGGAATTCATTCTGCTTCGTATTTGAAAAGGCACTTTACGAACCCCCCCCCCCAAAAAAAAATTCTTTTCCTATGATCGGCCGTACTGACTGAAAAATTTCGTGATTGTCCTCAGTTGTTCCGGGTCAATTTTGTGACCAGCTCACAATGCCATGAAGTTAACCACGAATTTTTAAGATTTCTTTGATGTTAAAATTATCTTATTATTTAATATGTTTACGGATTTGTATGCACAACATACTGACGTTAAAATTTCGCTGACTTTTCTAAAATAACGTAAGAATTCTCTCAATATTAACATAACTTTCTGGGGTAATCTGGAACTCAAACCATTGTTTTTAATAAGATACGTCCTCTTCTATCCGTGTTTTATTATTTCGATAAAGCTATTGCTATTAAATATTAAAATATGGGTTGGTTCCGTGGGTAGAACGTCACAGTAAGCACATTTTCTGTTAGCATGTGTTTAGGTTCCAGACACATAGAAGCTGAAGCCTTTATAATCCCACACCACATAAAATTTCCACTGGCTTCTATAGGTGTTTAGCTTCCAGACACATAGAATATTTCCCCTCAAAATATGCTGAAGCCTTTATAATTCCCCACCACATAAAATTTCCACTGGCTTCTATGCGTCCTTGCTCATTAATGTGACCGAGAAATATCTTCTCCTTATCGCACCGAAAGTTTATCAAAGTCATTAAAAAAGAAGCTGGCGAACTATATCGAAAGCCAGTTTATCCAATTTACATGGTCGCAGTTTTCCTGCTACGTGGTTTTTCTTTTTTTCATATCATCTTCCCAATTACACCTGTGTCTTCCTTTTTGAGGCTTCCTAACAAAAGTCTTACATAATTCTTGTTTCCCAGGATACAGTGAATTGTGCTAATTGCAAGGAAGGTGCTGTGTTGTATTGAGCGCCGCCTGTCGCTTTCACTCCCAATGTCTTGGCGTACATCTCCTCCTGCCTCCTGAGTTGAGCCTGGGACTCGGACAATTGACACAACTGCAGAATACCATACTGCAGAAATATTAGTTTGCATATTAATTACACTGCATTTCTGTGGTGGCAAATTAAAATACGAGCAAATTAGAACATGGTTTGTGATTAACGGAGGTTAATTATTCGTGGTGTGCTACTCTTTGGTTCAGTGATTGATTACTGAGGGGAAAAGAATATTTACAGTATTTGATTTATATTGGATTTACGAAACGTGATATTCCATTATGGGGTATGAACATATGTAGGTTACAACTCAGAAACTACAGTCGACATCTTGACCGTCATGAGGACCTTTGATCTTAGAAATAAACACTCATATAAACAAAGTTATGATCATAATATTTTGAATTGTGAATGTTTTTTTTAGAGAAATGGTCACGTAAATGGCAGGATAATATTAGAGCGGAGCTTAGAAAAAAATAAATGTACAAGGTGTGAACTGATTTGAACTGAGTCGGGATAAGATCTAATTGCGAGATTTTGTAAATAAGGATGATGGACCTCTGGTTTTATAAAACCAGTAAATTTACGACCAGCTAAATGACAGCTGTTAGAAAAAATCCGTGTTTCGTGAAGTTTCTTAGTCAGAGGTTTACTAACTAACTAACTAACTAACTACTAAAGCAGGGTAATTTCTTGATAGCCAAGTGACTGTCAATTTGTCAAGAAGGACTCCACTTCATGGAGCTGATAATTCCGAGATCAAGGATTTCGCGGTTTGGTGCTTAGACACAGGGGAAGTCTAAGGTCGCCGTTGAGTAGTTGGTACTTCTGTTTCTTGTTTGGGATGTTGGGTAGTCTGATTAGGAATTTCGTTATCTTCCTCCATGTAGATAAGGGATAATATATAAAGTAGGCCACTACCACTTTCTTCTTTATCGTCTCCAATATAACTTACACAGTCATCCACACGTTTAACGATGTATAATCTGCACAGTCGAAACGTCGATGTCAGCAACAAATGATATACACGTCAGTATTGCTGCATCATGTGATCCTGCAGTACAAAACTTGGACGGAGAGGCTGCTGCTGCTGCTGCTGCTGCTGGCTGCTGGACCAATTAATACATCTCGCGAGATGAAGTCCTTCCTCCCCCGGCCCGCACATATCCCTTCTTCCCCGCGACTCCCCCGCTGGGCCCCCCAAGGTGCTGGTCATGTCGGGGTAATCGATAAACAGTGTGCATGTGCCGCGTTTGGGGAGGTTCGCGGGGGTAAGGCGAATGAGCGAGGAGGGAGGATTGCTTGAGGAAGTTGCTTGCTTAAGTCAGCGGGTGCAGGGAAATGGAGAAAGTACAGCTTATAGAGCAATAACTCTGAGGAAGGACCCGGCTGCCAGGGTGCGTTCTTGTACGTGCACGGCGTCCACCCCCTCACTAACCACGAAAAAATGTACGACTGGCATTCCTAACCCGTATATTGAAGGTGTGTGTCAGGTGGAAGGGCGGGTCATTCAGCACGAAGACCGCAAGATGCTATAGTGAAGTAATCTATTTGTTATACAATCTTAAGAATTATTTATGTATCACCGTTCACCATAATTATTTGTCGCGATCGCTCTTTGCATTAAGGCAACAAAATATTTGTGACCACAGAACCGTTTTACATTTTAGACACGATTATGGTCTCTTAGATTTTAAAATGATTCTGTATAATTTGCAACCTCCGATGATTCTGGCTTCGTTTTGAAGAAAGATAAAGATTCCGTAAGAAAGTGTGGAATGCTGGACAGGAAATTCGGGCGGGGGTGGGAGGGAGACAGTACAGTCTAAAGTTAAGATGAAATGAGCCAAAATTTAAACCAGACGCCTGGAAGTGTTGAGAGGTCTTTGCAACACCTCTGCTTCATGAGATAATGACTGTAGTAAGGAAGGAGGCCGTGAAGACATTGAATTGAGACAGACCCAGTGCCAAAGGGCAAAGGGTTTTTTTTTTTGAACACCAATAGCGGAAACGTAATGTAATGGCTTGAGGCCAAAATGTTGAGTTAGGTTCTGACTGTCCTCTGAAAGTCTCTCTGTGTCTTCTTCCTTCTGTGTTGCCTACTGCATTTTCTTGGGGGTGTTTTTGTAGTCTATCCTCTATCTTACTTTACCTTTTCCGATTTCTGGCTTTAATATGGCCCTTATTTCATCATATTCGTTTAATCTCCTTTGTTTTCGAAATGCCCTTTTCCCAAATTTTTGGGGTCCCTTCTTTTGTCTTCTTTCTTGTTATCTCTTATTTTTATTTAGTGTTCTGTCTGACGACAGGTCCATATGAACAGGATCCTTCCATCCTTTTCTCGGACTGGGACCTGTTCATATACGTTCTTGGCAGATGATCCAGAAGTGGTTTGCCATTGCCTTCTTCTGTGTGTGAATGGAGTAATTATTGGGATGCCACGGAGAAACCGGGGAAGACCCCGGAGGAAAACTCCGTGTTGCCTAGACCAAGGCCTTGCCCAACACAAGTTATAAATCCGCCCTTTTATGTAATGGACACAAACTTTTTTGGGGTGAGGGCAATCAAGAGGATATTTCAGTTCACACACTCATGTTTTTCTACAACTGAGGTGCTCTTATTATTTTGACATTTTCAAGGTGCCTGCAGTCAACTGTTCTTGGGGTGGAAATCTGCAAGACTTGAAGAAGCATCTCACAAATTCGCACAAAGAATGGACATACGAATACAAGGGAAAATTTATGACTGGCTTGGTAGACATCAAGCCTGCTCGAAGGTACTGCTACATCATATCAAAATGATCTGCTATCCCACCAGTTCGTCATTTCTCTTGTGAGTTACTTCCGCGCCATGGAGCCATCGACAATCGAGCATCAGACTTCTCAGTAACAGACAAATGATGATGCACCATGTCGCTTTTGAGAAGAACTTACTGCCACCATCATGAGGGTAATGAGTAATGAGTAATGTCGCCCTGATGATGGGAGGGGGGGATTTAACCATCTCTCAAACGTCTTTCAGTATCCGATTACACGGCCCAATGTCCCAGAAGACAACCATATTCATAAGCGTCTCCGTGAGAACCATAAATCGCTCATTAAGAAATGTGTCTATAAATAATTGTAACTGTAGTCGAGTATCATTGAGTTACAGGACAAGTTTGTTTGACCGTTGTTTAGTGTCTGGATAAAAATGTGTAACATTTCGACCTAGAAATTCAGTCACTGTCACAAACCGACTGTCGCCTGTATTTCTACCTGGAGAACGGACCACGTCCAAAAAGAATCCCCCCCCCCCCCCCCCCCATAACGGATTTCAGAAGTGTGCTGAATTTAACAGCAGTGTTGCAAACTGTTCCCTGATTGTAAATTTAATGATCACCAGATAAGGTGGAATGAGCTCACATACGTCACAAAGATTTTTCCAACACCCGGTGCTTCGTGGCAGCTAAATGTGCTGTTAAGGCTACGTTTTTAGGAAACGTCAATAAAGTTGTTTGTTTATTAGTTAAGGACAGATAAGGAATTATGGCAGTGCAGTAGTTACGGTCACTGACGGAGAAAAGAGGGAAATATTTCTGTCCATCCTGAAACAAACAAATTTTATCGATCTGCTGTTTATTTGTTCTGTTCATTTGATTTTATTATTTTGAGTATTTAATGTTTCTATTGTTTATTCACTCTGTAGTTTGTGTCCGCTAATGATTTGCTTGAGACACGGTGGTTAGCGGTTAGAACGATGGCCTTGTAATCCTGGGGTCTCGGGTTCGATTCCCGGCGGTGCCCGAATTTATAACTTGTGTTGGGCAAGGCCGTGGTCTAGGCAACACGGAGTTTTCCTCCGTGGCATCCCAACAATTACTCCATTCACACACAGAAGAAGGCAATGGCAAACCACTTCTGGATCATCTGCCAAGAACGTATATGAACAGGTCCCAGTCCGAAAAAAAGGATGGAAGGATCCTGTTCATATGGACCTGTCGTCAGACAGAACACTAAAAAAAATGATTTGCTTAGCTTTTAGCGTAAAGAAACGAAAGTGGCACAGCTTTAAAAACGCCGGGGCCCTCAATTTACGATTTCTGTAACATCAGAATTTCTCTTATATTCTGTTAGTGTTCAACTGTCATTAGAGACATGGAAGTTGAAACGAATGACGATTTAAATGTTAGTTCTTAACAAACTGATAATGAAGATAAGACGTTGTGAGGTCTCTCACGCCTTGAATTTTCCGAGGTAACAGTATCAGATGAGCAATTACTGTTATTTCTTGACATCGATGCCCTATGCGTCAGGCAACACGTCACACTCCTGTGTACTGAGGTGTGGCTTTGACCACGCAACAATTAGTATAACGTGACGTACTTCCGGTCTGTGTACAAAAAAATTAGACGAACAAATCTTGTGAGAGTTCTACATGGATGATTCTAGAACTTTTTGTGTTTCAGGTTGAAAGGCGTGTCCCGCATTACAAAATACACACAGTCATCATACCCAGGTTCATTTCACAAGGTAAGGGGAATCGATATTGTTTTGTTAATTTGTTATGTGCTGCAATCTGTGAACCAGCACGCTAACACATTCTGTTATAACAGTGGTTAATGAATAGTACTTGAGCTGGGAGTAACAATAGATCGACGATACGTACGCGATGGAAACAAGTCGACCAGAAAGAAACGTAGCGGACTCTGACAAGGATCTTACACATTATGTATGAACAATACTTAAACAGACTAGGATCTTGTACGTTATGGGTAAACAATACGTAAACCACGAACCAGTGCGATGTAATCGACTTTGTTCATAATCAAACTTAAAATAGACCATTGAACATCAACATAAGCTGTCTTTCAGGACATCGGCGTACTGGAAAATCGTAGTCATACTTCATGATATTCGTACATCCAACTTATTCGATGAAATGAAAAAGTACACGTAGCATGTACAATGAAAATGATAAGCGTACAATGCTTGAACAAGATAAGGTTATATCAAGATACGGTTTTATAAAGAGCCGGAGATATCTTGAACAACTGAACAACTGTAAGCTTCTCAAAAGGTCTGGGCTTCATGGCGTTAGTTAAGTTTTTATCCTCTTGGTTTGTGTTCAACAGCTATTTTCAGTGTAAGTTGAGGAAACTATTTACTTTTGAATTCGTCTGCTGTGTTCCGTTTAAGTTATTGAATACATGTTCATAAATTTAAATCTTTCCAAAAAAAAAAATGTCTGTCGGTTTTAGGCAAAAATTATATTCGAAAAATTTTTTTGTGACAAATGCTATGACATTTCGATACAAAACGTCGCAAGCTGAATATCTAACACTCGATTAATGCCATGTGGGAGTTTCGCTGTGAAAATAATATTTAAGGATTCAGTCCGTACCGCAAAGAAAACACTACACTTCACCATTAGAAATATCAACTGGTTAACGATATTTAAGGAACTAATTTCTGTTTACCATGAGATTCATACGAGACCCATAAATACAAAATGCGTAATTATTGATTGTTGAAATGGGTGGTACATATAGTTACCACTAGATTTTTGGGCTAAACAAAAACTAAGAGCCAACAAATGAACCTGTGTCAGATTAGACGCCGTAGCGGGAGCATTCGCTGTCTTTGAGTTGACTTTTGTATTGAAATACCTTAAGAATCCGTTTTGTGACAGCAGCGGTTGGTATTTATGTGCGATGCTCCCCGAGTTGACAGCTGAAGAACACCCTCCTCTGCGGGGGGTCGTCCATAAGACAGTTGCAGCAGTTTATTGATGACTCGACAATCTAAACTGATGTCATCCATATAACAATACCAATCTTCGCCCTATCTTTATCTTCCTTCCTTTAACTTTCCTTGTTTCCACACTGCCTTGCATTTGTTTTTTTTAGTTGACTACGCACTAAAGGTAAAGTTACTCACCGTTCAGAAAGGAGTTGGTGAGACTTCAGATTTGTATTCGGTAGGTACGCGGTTCGAATCGCGGTCGGGATACCGGATATAATGTGTGTTCTATCATGTTTTTACTCAGTTTTTCCAGGTGAGTGCCAGAATAGTACCTTCAAAGAAAACCACGACAATACTGTACCAGATGCACCTTTCTTAATCATATTTCCGCCAAATTTTGACGTTGAAGAGACGTTATTCAATAAAATAAATTCGTCCAAAGAAGCCGAAATCTTTCAACGTCACCTCTGCATTATTTCTTCACTACCAGCAAATCACTTCCGCGGTTTTTCTCAGTTGCACAATGGAGATATAATGGGAACTGTATGCACCACTTGTTCTAAGAACCATCCCTACGTTTAGCCACGAAGTGTAGGAATTGTCATCTCGTGGATGAGGCTTCATGCGGATGGTATCATTGCCCGCACTGGCAATTCCTCATGTCCGGTGATTTGTCACATTCTGTGATCATTATCACATGTGTGTAATGGATGAGGGTGTCCGTAGCGGCCATCTCATTCTTTAGCGTCTGTGGTGTGAGGGTCCCTTTCTTTCTACTCGTACTTTCTCCAGATCCGCCTTACAAATGTCTCTTACGTTTCGGAGGTCATTCGTCATCTGTCTAAAGATCATGCCTCAACGACGTCTGATGTATTGTTTTCTGTTTAGATATTGGCGTGTGCTATTTTCCATTACAGAGCTTCATTGATGCTGTGTCTTACTCGGAAAATAACGCTAGGAGATGGGGAGAAATAATTTAATTGTAAGGACAATAATCTTTTAAGTTTTGGTATTACTCGCTACTGCATATATTTAATCAATGTAAATATTTTCGTATATCTAAAATGTGTCTTGAAATAATATATTGTTTTTGCTGAAAATAATGTTGATAATAAAATTATAAATGCCATCATATTAATTATTTCACTTGCAGAAATTAAATGATATGGGAAAATAATTGCAAAGTGGCGATGTATCAAACTTTGGAATTTGTTGATCGCGGCATACGTGGAGGTACCGAAACGACGTTTCTTTGGAGAGACTTAGAAAAACCGCGAAAGTTTTGTCAGGACAGCCAGTAACCCGGTTCATATTCTTAAGACTGTCGTGTTTTGAAACGGTGCGTATAGTAAACATTGAGCTTTAAACAACGGAGAGAAACTTCCTCAATTTGCTTTTGTGGGCAGATTCCCGCCTTATCGAGAAGCATGTCCGTGAGTGGCTGGCACGCTTTCTTATCTCGCGCGATGCATGATGGGACGTGATGTGTGTCTGCCCGAGGTCGTGATGCTCCTCGCTCCGAATCGTGAATCTGTGGCACCCATACCACCCTACCCCCGTACCCCACCCCGACCCACACCCCACCGGGGCCCGAGGTCGCGTCTCAATGTCTCTTTCCTTGCTCGAGGGACGGAACCGAGCCAACAAGTGTCAAAGGAACTTCGTCGTCACTCAGCCGTTATTTGAAGATTTGTGTGCGAACCAGTCACTTTCGTGCTTGTAGGAAAGAGTCTAACCAGCATCACTTCAGTGTGTTTGAGGGTGGGTGACGTGGTCAATATTTGGATCAACCAGAGGAAAGTAGAGACGAGATTTACAATTTTTGAGATTTCAGATCCTTGCTTGGACAAGTACGGAGATGACATTTTCCTGGGATATTGCGCCGCAGTAGTCTCGTACAAGTTGGCCGACGTTTCAGAGGTCCTTGCCGCCTCATAATCACCCTAATGATTGAAGCAGTACGCACATCTGAAAATTCGGTCAATTTCTACGACACTACACGGCGTATATTTCTAGGAGGTTGTTACTTTAATAATTTCTGCGCTACGTAAATAATTAATTTACGTGCATCGTACTCCTTGAGAATCTTAGAGTAGCCCATGTAGTCATAGAGTCAAGCTAGCCAAGTCTTATTTTATGGAATCCAAAGATTCATTAATTATCGTGTTTACAACGCCCCACCTCAGATCCCTGTCTAAAAATATTGATAAAGTGTTGAAATAAAAGATGAGGTAGGTGGGACGTGAGGAAAAAATGGAAGAAATGAGAAATGCATACAGAATTTAACCGGAATATCTGAAGGGAAGAGGCCAGTTCGTAGACCTGGTTGTAGATGGGAGAAAAATAGGTTAAAATGAATCTTCGAGAAGTGTTACTGTGGACGAAAACCCACTTAAGCTGCTTTGTCATACGATCAAGTAATGGGCTGTTTTAGTCTCTATAAGGGACTTCTGAATTTCGTAAACTCCGGGGGTTTATTGACTGTCTCAGCTTCTCAAGAATATTCGGCTCCAAGAAGTTAGTTAATAACAAAGTGATTCCCTTACTTGACTGATGAAAAGTGTAATTTATAATGGGTTTGATGTAATATTTACGACTGATCTCAGTTATCTGCTTCGTATGCCATTTTCAGTTTATCTTTACAAAGTGTCCGTACGTGTTTTTATTATTGGAGTTCCTCTGTTTTTGACACAGGGGTGTAGTTAATAAAATTTTGGAGGAACGTCGGTTACCACCTGCACATCTACACGGCGTCACAATCCTGAAAACCACGATCGAAATTTTTACCGCCGTGGAAACCTCATGTCTCTGATAAATGATATTAGTTTAACTAGCCACAACTTTCATTCATATCTTCATATTGTACAAACAATATCCGAAAAGATTACGAGTGCTTCTTCAGAATTTTATCAGTTTCACTATTTGTTCGTCATCAACGCCTTCAGCTTCAAGATCGACAACTTCTTCAATTCCTGTGTGACGCGTGTAGTATAAACTAATTTCTACAGGCGTTGGCAAATTCTGTGCCCTCGTAAAACAGCTACGAAAATTAAACATTTCGAATCACCTCTCACGTGATAATGTCTCATCTTGACACTGCTGGAAGTTTAACTGTGGAAATAACATGGAAATTCAGGATATTTCTTAATGAGGAGATTCATAAATAGTTTGTGGTCTTAACAGAAAATGACGATGGTGAAAGAGAGATGGGCGAGGCATGTAGCACACGTGAGAGATAAGAAACATTTAGTCGGTATATATCTGAAGCAATAATCTTTTAGAAAGCGAGCACTTGGAAGACCAAGAAGGAGTTAGGAGAATTAATGTGGATGATAGGTAGGGAACTTGATAGAGCTATCTCATTGTGCCTGCAGAGTGTATTTTTAGGTTTAGTATGATTATCGCTATATGCTGCTATTGTTTTCTTAATCAGCGTTTACCAGTGGGTCTTTGTAATGGTGAAGTATAGTGTTTTCTTTGCGGTACGTGCTTAATTTTTAAATATAATCAAGATGAACATCGACTTTATAGGGTTTAACAGGATCCACAACGTAGAAATAATGTTTTCTTCTTAATCTTGTTACAAATTGTTTATCTTCGTGTAATTTAATTGTACTAATTTTGTACTAACAATTGCTCACTGTCATATTATTGGCCTAGTCTTGAATTGTTTGAAGACGTCTTTTCAATTGCTTTGTATACGTGGCGTCAGATTGACGGTTTCCACAAGGAAGACGTTGTGGCCATGGGGATGACTGCGGAAAACCGCGAAAAATATCACTCAGGATAGCTTACTTCTCGTCTGAGGTTTGAACCCGTGACGTCCCGAACACGAAGCAGAAGTACTAACCACTCGTTAGTAATATCCGATAATTTAAGTTGTGTATGTGCAGAGGTGTCGTGTGGTCATCCTAAGAAGGTTGCTTGTGGAACTCCAGTCCTCGCATTGGGACGCAGCCATGTCTGTGCTCCCGCTGGGGCAGTACACAGCATCTTCTGACCCGGAACGGAAAACAAATGCTTTCCCAGGATTCCCGCTGCATCTCGCGAGTATCGCTTCTTTTGTTCTCGAGTGTTGCAGTCATTTTGAAGGCGTTCCTGACCCCCTATCCCCTCCACCGTGGTAACCATCTTTCCATCTGTGGAACAGAAATATGTTGGGTCACGCTTCTCCATATTATATAGATGCATCACCACGCTAAACGTTTGCGATCAGTTAACGTCTGGTCGTATCACGCTCTTGCCATTGGAACAAAGATGGATTCTCTCTCTTCTTCTTCTTCTTCTTCTTCGTGGATTGTTCTTTTTTATTCTGGTACGAAAGCTTTCGAGTGTGTCGTCCGGTGTGGTTTACCGGCTAGCGTTGAATAATGTTGATGAAATGGAAAATCTCCCCTGGTACGTGTCTGCAGGTCTGACTCCGGTCATTTCAGAGTACGCATGTCTTCGTCACAAACCTCATGTTGCTGCAGAGTTCATGGGGGGGAAAAAGCGATTCTGATGTCACATGTTCATTCAGCATGCATCACAAGATTTCATTGCTTCGTGACACAAAACACCGTGAGACACAGTTCTTCACTGTTTGCATCGGAGAAACGAGAAAGCACGTAGAATTTTGGTGAAGTTATTTGTCGGGACGCTTCGACACTGCTTCCCAAGTTCTAGGATTGTGTCCAAAGGAAATTCCCCCCACCCCTTCTTCCTCCTTACAGGTGACTTTCGTTACACGCCGCTTTAGATATGAGCGTTTGTTGTATTTTTCCGCGGTTCTATTTCAGTATCGTAAGGAGCGTCAATATCCTATTCGCGGCCCCGGCAGAATCTGAGTATCGCGAGCTGTTTCACAGACTCGATCCACCGTTTTGATTCCTGATATTAAAAATCAAGGCCTCCAGTGGTGTATAATTAAGAAAACATACGTTTCCCGTTTTACGCGTTTTGGATATAAGCGGCGATTCGCAAGAACGCATCCCCCCCGTGTATAACGAGAGTCGTCTTTATTTTATTTTATTTTATTGTTTGTTCCTTCAAATCATTCTTCGCCTCTCATGACGTCACAAGAAGTAATTAATATCCTGACTGCGCACTTGCGCGTTCTGGAACTGAAAGACATGTATACATAAACAGGATAATATTGACGTAATTCGACATCGATACATCGTCTGAATATCGAGAGCTGAGACTGTGATTGAAAGCCTTCAGTCCTTTGACAGTTTCATACCCTGTCCGGGGGGGGGGGCTTGGATGTGTAAACACGGTTCCTGCTCCAAGCAAACAGTGGTCTAACCACCCGAATAGGTTATCTCTGGTTTCAGCGTTTCTCTGTCATTGGAGAAGCTGTAATTAATTGCTTTTTTCCCTGTCGGAATTCGAACACCAGGACAGATCAGTCAGTAAATTGACTGGCTTCGGCTGGACGACCAGGGTTCGGTTCTGGGCAATCGAATTCGACACGACGACACGCTGTGTGGCCCCGTCACGCCTCGCCTCCACTGGGTACCAGTATCACTGATACCAATCTAATGCCGAGGTCTAGAATACGTGGAGTTTTACCTCCGTTCTCAAAGTGATGAGATACGGAGACAGCTTTACCTTTAGTTCAAGAAGGGTAGGGAGTTTCCGTAGGACGTTCTTAACTTCAAGTATACGCGTTCACGTCGTTTAGAAGGGCGAATTGTTCGCCGAAGTACATTAGCAGGAAATTGTACGAAGATTACGTAAAATCGTGGCTATGTTTAACGCTGCTTCATATTTACAGCGCGTTCGACGTATATAAAAACACTGGAAAATCACCTTGCCCTGACAATACCGGCACTCCATTAATGGAGAATGGTAAATCAGCGCTCTGCAGTTGCCGTGAGTTTAAATTAGTTGGTCCTGCAGAACGGACATCCAGGATTCGGGACTTCCCAAGGAGTAGTTATCCTGCTAAGGATACTTCGTCTGTTTGTTTGTTAGTTACTTTATGTAGCAACAATTTCTCATCCGCTTAAGTTACAAAACGCTGGTATAAGGACGAGTGGAATTTAAGGTTATCACGGCGAAGAAGGATGGCGGTATTGGTATTATAGTTACGCATTATGGACTTATGGGGAGATTCCGACGTTTCGGAGAAATATACTGCTTTCAGCCCTGAAGATGGAAGAAATTTCTTCTTCCGAAACGTTGGTGTCCACATACAGGTACACGTTACTACCCAGAGGGTCGACATCGACGAGGATGATTGTGTTTAATGAATTGGTAAGGGTGTGGAAGGAAACGAGTGTGGCCAATTGTAGTCTCCAATCCCAGATAAGAAGGAAGGGAAGGTAGAAAGACGGTTCAAAAGAAAGTAATAGCTTGTTTACTGTTTATTGGTAGCGATAGTGGATTTCAGGAAATAGCTCGTAATTTGGACTTGGATAATAAATATTTATTAGTAGCGATAGTGCATTTCAGGAAATCGCTCGTAATTTGGACTTGGATAATAAATGTATAAGATACGTCCCGTGCAGTGATTGTTCCTGGAATTAATTACTCGCCTTGAAACGGAGAACTGCATGAAAGGGAAAAATTTGGCGGTTCCTTTGAATTCATTTGCTGATGCCATGAGTGGTCATTAGGACACTCTTACACGCAGCGCAACGGCGGTAAGAGCCTTTGATAATTCCGCCGTTCTCAGAAGTTCGCACACTCCCGCTTGGTATCTTTGACGTGTTGGGTGAAAGAGAGACGGAGAGAGGGTGGACCATCTTGAACCTGTTCTGGACGGTTGGGCTGCTCGTAGCTTCCCTGCTAAAACATTTAGTTTAACTTATCCCTTGGAAGTCCGGATATGTTATTCTTTATCATTAAGTTTGCTTCCGTCCGCCTGTGCTTGATGTCTGCATTAGCTTCAGAAGTTCCTCCTGCGCTGTGCAGAAAGCATCATCACACGCCTACAAGTTTCTGGCAACGTTAAACACGAGTAATCGCATCTTACCACCAGACGGCATGTCTGTGGTTTTTGCAATTCATTTGGGAAATGCAGGTTACCATTAAACTCTGAACCTTTTGTTTTGCTGTCTTGTGTCTAAAATGTATAATTTTTCCTCTTATCTTTCAGTGTGAAGTATTAACATCGCCTTTAATTTAAACACAAATAAATCCAATACAGAATGCGTTAAAGAAGAATGAAGAATTTATCATAATTGTATCTTATTCATTTTATTACATTAACGTTTTAAAAACAGCGTCTTTGTGCAAGAAATATTAATTTGCATAGCAATATTTTAGTAGGTATTTGTTGTGTTTGGGTTATAAGGGATAGTCTGCTGCTATGTGGGTAGAGCACATGTTAGAATGTCTTAAGTGATCAGAATACATCTGGACCTAGGGATGATGAAATAAGTGACCTCAATTTAGGATAAACATAAAGTTCAACGAGAAACTTTGTGATTTATTAACATCACGTAATGTTGTTAGGTTAGAGGAGTAATGGGGATTGCAGAGGGGTTTAATATTCCCTCAGGACTGAGCACAGAAAATTCTCTTGGTGAAACCAATTCAAAATATCCAACTTGGAAAATTATATTAGAGGATAGCTTTAAGATTCATCTTAGGAAAATTGGTTGTGAGGATCTCAGTTACATGAAACTGGTCCAGATTCGTGTCCATTAGGCGGACACTTATAATAGCAGTGTTGAACCTTCCAGTTCTGCTAACATATTTCTTGAGGATTGGAGAAAATTACGTGACGGTACTTTCCACTGCAAATAATTCTAGAAATGTTGTCGCCTTATATTTACGTCTCATATAATGCAACTTTTAAACGTTTCTGCCAGTCTCGTAGTCACTGATGTATATCTTGTGTTAGTTTATGTTTTCCACTCAAAAAATGTTCGTTTGAACCCTGTTTTTTTATTTTCGTTTGTTTGCTTGTGTCTTGTAACGAGACAGCGATTAGACCTTAAGCATACACGTATCAATATTTCTAGAAGCGTCCCACTTCACAAATTTCACATGCACATAAGTTTTTAATATCAAAATCTTTAGGTTATGGCATGTTCTTTTCCACCTCACTTAGGACAGTAGAAATGTAATTTATAAATAATCCTAACCTGGGATTGATAATGGTAGTGTCTTTGTTCTACATAGTACGATAATGTGTAAGAATCGAACATGCAAAGATCCCGAACATTATCAATATTGCATTGTCGTTCGTACTACATATTCCAGACTGTTCAAACACACAGTGGGTTCTCGTGTCTAAGAAACTGATATCAGACTTTGCAATGCATCATGGTTAATGTATTAGCAAATTTGAATCATTCTTTAATCACGCGAGTTCTCCACCAAATAGAACGCGTACATTAGCATTTTTTTCATATATGTCTATTACATTGTCTTCCGGGTTGTTGCGCCGTGTAGTCTGGTAGATGTTTACTGCATTTTCGGAGGTGCTTCCTGCCTCCGTCATCAGGGCGATTACTAAAGCATATCCATAAGTAAACTTCGAAGAAATTAATGTACATATCAGTTCAAAAAACACCTTTAGTTTAAAAATTCCGGAGGTTCAGCGGTTTCCCCCAGTAATCATATAGACCGTATTCATCTCTTATAGAAATAAATGCTCTGTTGGTATGGAAATCGAACATTCATGATCGTCATCACAAAAGCCCACCTATGAACCCTATCTTAATCTCTTTGACAAACTCACTGTTTACTCAAGTGCGAATAATCTTAATCTTATATCTTGTCCGCTGTCTCGCAGGTTACTTAATGTGTTTTGAAAAATATGTATTAAATTCTTGAGGACTCCATTCGTGTAACGTTATCACCGCAGGTGAAATATACAAATGAGTATATTATTTTTGTAATTTTATGTTTTCTGAAGTCATGCGTAGGTCATAAAACTTCCTTCAACACACCATTTTCAAATTGGCGACAAAATACGCGTAGTCTACAGAATATTACCGTCCATTTCACAGCCGAGATTTCGAACCCGGAACCCGTGAATAGAACGGGATTTTCATCATAATCACCCCAGTTACATGTGTAAGGGTCGCATCACGTCTCACGGCTGAATGAAGCCAGAATTCCGACTCCTGCCTCATTCACGTCTGTATGCTGTTAGTGTGTATATTTCAAACCACTAAAGAAAAGACGTCCATCCCTTCAGTTCCGCGTATAAAATGTTATTAATAATTTAAACACTAGCAGTGTGTAGCGTACGAATACCTCACGTGTTTTGTCCTCCCTCCCCCCAACGGGGTTGGGAAAAATATTTATTCAAAGTATTAATTTTATGAGGAAATCCCCTTGAGTAGATTCAATTGAGTTCTTTGTATGCACGGCGGTGGCTGGTCTACGGTGGCCATTTTATGGACATATAATTTTGTAGCCTATTGATATAAACGGTGAAGGGTCGGACATCATTTACAATATGCTTCCTAATATTATTAACCATTTGAATCCGAAATTCGTATAACTAATTTATAAGAAGTCAGTCCTTACCGCAAAGAAAACACAGCATTTCACCGTTACAAAAATCAACTATTTAACGCTGTTTAAGGAATTGATCGTTGTTTACGGTGAGAATCATACTATAACGATATTAAATACAAAATGACGAGGTATCGATTCTTGAAGCAGTTTGGACATATAGTTGTTGTTGGGAATTAATGGGTTATATTACTATTGGCTATAGGTCGTGACGCCGTATAATCTTTTAGGTTATTTCGGAGTGTCGTACCCCATCCATCTTCAGTGTATCTAATCCAGAACATCACGATCTACGGCGTAAAAGAACTCCCACAACTGAACTGACGTTAAATTAGCAACTATGAATTAAAAATATATTAAAATTTATTGCCGTCAATCACAAATATATAATATTGTTAAAAGATTAAAACATCAATTAACGTTCCCCTTCGAGTACTCGATTACATAGGAACTTACACTACTAGTTTCGGCTATAATTTAGCCATCAACGGGTGTTATGTAGTTAAAACTTGATTACTTCGATTTGTAATATCTCTGAATTCTCGTCCGTGATACAAACATATTTGCTGCGTGTACGCTGCTTTTCAGAAAGTGTCACGTGACAGTGTTTTGCATGATGGTGAGTTCCCGCTGTAACCAGAGGCTAACATGTCCATATATTTTTTTAAACTATCAGAAATATGCTGACAGCAACTCTGAAAGTTTTATGGTGAGAACCAGACTCCATTAGGGGCAGCAGTTTGTAGAGGTACGTAAAACTTCTATATTCCTCGACATGGCGACACACTGGCGCACATTTAAATATGCCACGGTACACTAGATAATGTGACTTATCGCTACAAACCTGTAACATTGGAGGACAAAAATGCAGAGTAAAATAGGGGTGAATTTGTGTGTGTTCTTAATTAAGCACCACGCCATGAAGGTGTATGGGGAAATAGCAGTTTAGATGCACGAATTTTTGATACCGATAGTAGATGGAAGTGCGCTGTCAGGTTCACGTTTCTTCCAGCTTAACCCCGGTAAAAATCTTTGGTAGCATTGAAATAGGGGGCTGGGTGGACATCGAATCGGACTGGGACTTTATGAGATAGAAAATTAAATTCCTACGTCCTCATATGTATGGTTGGATGAATAATGTGCGTTCATCTTGTGAAATTTTTGGTTTTCACAGCAGCGAGGATGATTATGACGATGTTCTTCTGGATTTTAGCGCCGTGTAGACTCTTAGGCAGTTTAAAACGTTTCGGAGAGATATTTTACCTCCGTCTTCAGGTGTATTACCTGAAATCCAGCTTTTACTTCCGACGAAGCACTGCGTCCCACCAGTTTCAACTTTGTCCATCCGTTTCCATGCTCTACGACAGTCAATTGTTTAGATCTGTATACTTTGCCTCTACTGGCGGTCAAAGAAACTTCCCCCTTCGCTGTAAAACATGTACTATGCACTTCCACAACCCCTATGGACAGAATAATTACGGAATGAAAATTAACGAATTAAAAGTTAGGGAAAAGAGTTGAAAAATTTAATAATTTAATAGGTTATATGAAGGATGACTGCAGTTCTGTATTATCAAGAGATAAACTATTGATTTAAGACAGGGCTGGAGAATGATGGATAAGAAGAACACAATATAATGTTTTTATTGTGTCCTATAAACATCAGAATGACCCCGGAGGAAACAAAGAATAGCTGCAGTTTTATTATCGATGTGAGATGTCTTGCTCGAAGAAGACGTGACGGGAATTTGTACATGACCGGTCCGTCAAGGGGACAATGTTCGATTTCGCGCATGCAGACAAATGTCGCAGATAGAATCATCAAGCAGTCTTCCCTCTTTGACGTCGGAATTAATTTTTGGGATAGTTAATGGTCCAAAGAATTGCAGATACCACCAGGGAGGAGAAGACAGGAAGATCTAGAAGTAGATGGATCATGAGCATCTTGGGTGCGTGGCAGAGAGATTAACGCAAGAAGGACAGAGAAAATGACGTTAATGAAACCATACATGCATACGCACATACTCCTCTCCTTAAACAGTACGCCGTTGAAGAATATGTGTAGCGTAGAAGTTAAGTACAACGCATTCATAGTCTGGTCATTAGATGTAAATTAATGTTAAGTTTCGGTCTTCTGTTGTCTTTACCTCTTGAGGAACAGAAGGTTAGATGCCCCTACGACCAATGGGACCTCGGGACTTTAGTTGATACTTCGTAACTTTACTGATGACCAGCGATGGTTGTGTTCATCGCCCTGATGACGGAGGCAGTACGACCTCTGAAACGTTGGTTAACTTCGACCAGACTACACAGCGCAATAACCCAGAAGACAGAAATCTTCATATGAATTCATCGCCCTAATGATGGAGGCAGTATGACCTCTGAACCGTTGGTAAACATCGACCAGACTACACAGCGCAGCAACCCAGAAGACAGAAATCTTCGAAGTAATTCATCGCCCTGATGACGGAGGCAGTACGACCTCTGAAACGTTGGTTAACTTCGACCAGACTACACAGCGCAATAACCCAGAAGACAGAAATCTTCATATGAATTCATCGCCCTAATGATGGAGGCAGTATGACCTCTGAACCGTTGGTAAACATCGACCAGACTACACAGCGCAGCAACCCAGAAGACAGAAATCTTCGAAGTAATTCATCGCCCTGATGACGGAGGCAGTACGACCTCTGAAACGTTGGTTAACTTCGACCAGACTACACAGCGCAATAACCCAGAAGACAGAAATCTTCATATGAATTCATCGCCCTAATGATGGAGGCAGTATGACCTCTGAACCGTTGGTAAACATCGACCAGACTACACAGCGCAGCAACCCAGAAGACAGAAATCTTCGAAGTAATTCATCGCCCTGATGACGGAGGCAGTACGACCTCTGAAACGTTGGTTAACTTCGACCAGACTACACAGCGCAATAACCCAGAAGACAGAAATCTTCAGTTAGAATGGAGTTTGTCTGTGCTACCCCACATGATGCACACTGTTACATTGCGAAACAATTTATGAGAAAAAACGCGATATAAATGTGATTGCGTAGTTGTAACCCCTCGTTCAGAGAGCAGATTTCAGAGTGAATGTAGTTTTACGTCGTTCAAATTGAGCAGTCGATGGATGTTTGTCCGCGTCGTTCTGTTTTGTGCTGTCCTGTTTAGGTAGACGCCTTCGACGGACTTACCATCCATCCAAGGCGTCCAACCAAATGTCTAAACAGAAAACCTCCCATGTACCAAAATTGTAAACTGGGAAACTGATTTTAGATTCTGTCTGTGTTGTACACGCTCTAAGGTTGAAGAATTTTAAGACCTCAGAAACAGATCTGAAATGTCGAACGAATGGATAGATTGAGAGAGAAAAGTATTTGGGGTTAGACAATATAATTCTGAAGAATATTAATTTGTCGGCACAGAGAAACCGCGACTGAGTAGCTGAGTTCCAGAAAATGTTCGCAGGCGCGGAATATACGAGCTCTTAATTAAAACAATCCAAACTGAAGTTGCGGTAAGTTGCCACATTTTTCATTAACGTAAAAATCAGTATTTGATAATTCTTACTGATGCTCGAATCTGATTCTGGTTAGAAATATATACATTGAAGTTCTGCCACGATGTTTGTACTTCGTCTTTTCTCTGTCTCAGGGTGCAGATCCTTGTGACTCAGCTAAAGACGCATTAGACGTATTTTTATGTCAGTAAATATTATTCCTGCGTCGGGTTCCTGCTTTTCTTTGCATCATATCGCAACCGACATGTTGGCTTAAATCTGACTAGCTTTATTTATATATGGGAGACGCTCCTGGTTCCAACCTGTATCGGGGTAACGGCTAAACTGACTGTTTACAAGGTTTTACTCAGTTCCTGAAGCCAAATGCCGAGATAATGTAACTAATTTTAAATAAACCAACAGCATTTCCTCACGTTTCTTTCTTTATGCAACAAACTTTCCTTCTTCTACAAAAGTGGTCTAGCGGTTAGAACGCTGGCCTTGTAATCCTGGGGTCTCGGGTTCGATTCCTGGCGGTGCCCTTATTTATAACTTGTGTTGGGCAAGGCCGTGGTCTAGGCAACACGGAGTTTTCCTCCGTGCCATCCCAACAATTACTCCATTCACACACAGAAGAAGGCAATGGCAAACCACTTCTGGATCATCTGCCAAGAACGTATATGAACAGGTCCCAGTCCGAGAAAAAG
>NW_019059621.1:1359627-1372665 GCF_000696155.1 Zootermopsis nevadensis
TAGCAGTCGAGTGGTTATTAATTGCTATTACCGTGAGATCATAGGTTTGAATCTCATCTGAGTGAAGATTTCAGCTGTTTTCCTAAATCTCTCCAAACATGTGCTACAATACCGTCTTAAAATAGGCCACGACAGATTCCTTTCACAACCTTCTTTCTAATTCATTATTCACGAATCACTGCGCTATTCAGTGCCATCTAACCTGTGAAGTGAATAATGATTGAACGCTTCAACAATCAAAGAATCAGTTTCAGAAGCAAAATGTAGCTTGCAAGGAAGATGGAAGAGGTATTTGCATATGCAGCCCAGGTGGGAAAGGCCCCCAACAAATGTCACAGCTTTAGTGACGGTAGGCGTAAGCATTGAAATGAGCGTTGAAGGAATGCTATATCAACTGCTTTGTCTCAGAACACTGTGCAGTGTCAGGCTTTTTGGAAAACGGTGATAAATATTCACATTTCGTAAGACACGAGAATTTCATTTGCCGAGTGACCCGGAGATGTACTTAATTTGTCTGTAAAATTAGTCAGTAACTCAGAAAGTCGATTATTCGTTATGTGCATACTTATTTGCGTATTTGTTAGCGGATAAGTGAACCAATCAGTCATTAATAAACTGCGGGCATTACTTTTTTAATTAACACTCTAGTTAGTCCGTACAGGATCGTGAAGTTATATAATAAGTAAGGAAGACCACGCCCCCCCTCACCATCGGAGAACGGACGAGGTATCCTACTGGAAGCTGTAAACAGGAATTGGGAAGCGAATAATTGCACCGGCTGAATGAAAAGAGTTTGCGGGTTCTGCGGATTAGAGGATCTGGCACCGCTCTAGCAATTTGTGTGTACGTGATATTTCAACACACAGGGGCACTCCCAACATATGTCTACCATTTCACATTACTTGGGCGTAAGAAGATTATAACCCATCCCTGGACAAAGCAATCTGCCGTCGGGAACAAAGCAGTTTTATACATTTGTTAGTTAGTATACAGTGGATTCACTTCTAGCCTGGCTTAACCCCTCAAAGCCGAAGGTCGTCTAAATAATATTCAGTTCAGTCCGTACCGCAAAGAAAACACAACTCTTCACCATTACAAAGATCAACTTGTTAACGCTGTTTAAGTAAATAATCACCGTTTACACCGAGAATCATACGAGACCCATAAATACACTGTGTTGGAAGGCATGTGGTACTTATAGTTACCACTGGGACCTTATATTTTATTCTAACGGGATAAAGAATGTTTAAGGCGTTTGTGGACAGGGGACAACATATAGATCTAAGGTAGATTAGTATCCTGACTTATACTTTTAACCTAAATGTCTTCGATAGCGAGGTGTATATCAGGGTACAACCTCTGTTGGGTACGGTGGGCCGAGATATTCCCTGGCTGGGGCCCACACAACCCTCAGTTAAATGTGTATAAAGGCAGGTTTTTGTGCGAGAGAAAGTCGGACACAGCGCGAAACTGATCGGTCACTTGCAGGGGCGCCAACCCACGATAACCTGAAAATATACCTTTACTTCCCTATACGCCTTTATGGTGTGATTATTAATATTACCAGATTAATATTACCCGAATTTATAACTTGTGTTGGGCAAGGCCGTGGTCTAGGCAACACGGAGTTTTCCTCCGTGGCATCCCAACAATTACTCCATTCACACACAGAAGAAGGCAATGGCAAACCACTTCTGGATCATCTGCCAAGAACGTATATGAACAGGTCCCAGTCCGAGAAAAGGATGGAAGGATCCTGTTCATATGGACCTGTCGTCAGACAGAACACTACAAATAAAAAAAAACCGTAATCTGAGGGCAGCTAAGAGCAGATGACAATGAAATTGGCTGGATATATAGCAAGAAATGTATAGTTACAAATGTGTTGTTGGAAAATCTCGCTTGACAAGCGAATGGAAGTATCAAGTCGTAAAATGGGAGGAGTAATCTTGAGGACATGACATTTCTTCTTCAGATGCACAAGAAAATCGGAATTTGTGGTATTAGCAACATTTTTCTCAGCCCACACGTGCTACGATGTTGCTGAAATGCAAATAAAGAAGCAATGCTCTTAAAATAAAAAGTTTCCTTAAATTAATCGTAAAAACGTTGGAACGTCTTGGTCGGTGCTTCCTGATGGTGAGGACCTCACGTAGGGTCCAGACGATCTTGCTGCATCGCCACGCACGTCCGTATATCGCAAGCGGGTAATTCCATTTCTTCTTTTGCGAGATGACCTCGAACTGCAAAACCAAGTCGACCATAACGATTCGTATTTGCGAAGCCATCCGTCAAGTACCTAGTGATCCATGCTGAGCCGCCATGGAAACGGCACGTGTGCCCCTGCAGAAGCCTGTTTAGGCAGCACTCGCTGCACCAATGACAGAATATGCGTATAAAGGGTTGGAAAGGTTTTCAAATTTGGAGCAGGTAGGCACCTGTAGCTGCCTACAAGTGTTTGGAGGGACCATACGAGTCCTGCGTCCTGAAAAAGTATTATGCAACAGAGAAAAGGAAATCTTAATATATCTATCAAGTTATGTGTGCATGGGACCGATGAGAAATGCGAACAAAAGAGGAATATATAAGCGTCTCAGAAAATAAATTGTAAGACGAGACGCATTTTAGGCAGCTGACAGACCTTAAAATAGACGGACGGATCTGAAACCTGGGAATGTAAGTCAGAACCATGGTTTCATCGTGAGAATTCAGGTTTCCAAGATTGCAAACACGAAGATGGCTGTCTTAGGTTGTAGCGTCGTGATATCTGGTGGAAACTGACAGACGTTTCACAGAACCTTTACTGATTCCATCATCAAGGCCGCTCATCGACCTAATTATGGAGACAGTAAATACTTCCGAAACGTCAGTGGCGTAACTGCCCATAAGACAGACATCTTCATAGCTTCTTCGATTTCTGAAACGGTACGTAATTATTTGTTACTGAAGTTATTTTACGTCAATAAATATTAATTTATGAAGCAATGCTTTTCATAACATATTTATGTACTTAACATTGACGTTAATTTAATACTGTGGAATTATTAAAATAGTTTGTCTTTGTAATAAGTTTAATGACTTTTACTACCTGAAACGACCTTAATTGTCATATTGTTGGGGGCAGATCGAAATAACGTGAAAGTAAACGCCCTGTAGATAAAGCGACAGCAGGAGAATTTCATAATTACATCCTTGTAACTACAGAATTGTTAACCCTCTTCAAACATTTTGCATTGTTTCATTGTGTATTTACTTTACCGTTTTAAATCTCGATAGTTAAAATTTTTTAATATACGCTGACTTACAGCGGGTAATTTTTTTTTCCAAAATTCAAACCATGTTAACGAAGCCAATTTGAACAAGAATTTTATATTTGTTTCATTAATTCCTTCGTTATATACCGTCCACACACGTGTGTAATTATCGACTGTAATGCATTTCAGATTACTAATAGGCAATACTATAATTCCTGAAGTGAGTTAGTTGGACTCTGAAATTGGCTTGTTAAAGAGTCTAAATCTATTACTGGCTCAAAAATTATTTGTGTTCGCGGATGTACTATAATGAATAGATTGAAGAATGTTATAAAAGACTAAGTTTCTACCTAGTATTCTGTTGGAGGAGTTATTTTTTTGTTAACGAAACACTCAACATTACCACTCACGCTGTGTACCTGGTGTTATAGTGGACGTACCATAGCTCAGGTGGTTAGCCTCCGGCATTTGTGGCGGAAAAAGTGGTACTGGGACGGGTTTTTCTCCAAGTCCTTAGGCGTTTGCCCTATCAGCATCATTACACCGCTGCTCCATATTCACCCATGTATCATCTGGGAGATGGACGCTGGCCTTGTAATCCTGGGGTCCCGGGTTCGATTCCCGGCGGTGCCCGAATTTATAACTTGTGTTGGGCAAGGCCGTGGTCTAGGCAACACGGAGTTTTCCTCCGGGGGCTTCCCCGGTTTCTCCGTGGCATCCCAACAATTACTCCATTCACACACAGAAGAAGGCAATGGCAAACCACTTCTGGATCATCTGCCAAGAACGTATATGAACAGGTCCCAGTCCGAGAAAAGGATGGAAGGATCCTGTTCATATGGACCTGTCGTCAGACAGAACACTAAATAATAATAATAATAGTCTTACCCCATCACAGCAACAACAAATAATTTGAGTTGTTCCTTTCTAATCCTTATCTGACAAGATATTTTTGTGTACAGTGCATTGTTAACCGTTTAAAACTCATTGGTAACTATATATACCGCCTGTTTTATAAATCAGTAATTCTGTATTAAAATGGCTCAACATAGGGTCCATTGTCCGCTCTTATATTAATGTAAGCTGATATTCATAACCAACTGAATGACTATCAGCTTCTCAAAAGAATTCTGCCCTGTGGAGTTCAGTTTAATACAGTGTTATCAATGAAGGCATAAATGTTTGTCTCATTTATTTAAGAACACGCATTTAATGTGACATATCTGAGTAGAGAAACGTTATTCTAAGAGTTGATGACCGATCAACTCGTAAGGTTAGGTTAGGTTAGGAGGGCCATTTAGGCTGGCAGGATCATGTTCCAGGAAAGTTTACATTCTATCATGGACACTTGTTAAGGTTTTGTGTTTACCACAGCCGTGGCATCACTTCAACACAATTTATTTGTATTTTTGTTTATATTCTCTTTCGGCAACTAAATTTTGCGTGCCCCTGTGGCTAGCTGTGTGATTGTGTTGGGCGGGTCTCATATAGAATACTCATATAAAACTCATGTTGTAATGCTGTATCATTTGTACTCGGAGAATTGGTATAAATCTGTGGACCCTCACGTTCTGATGTGCCGTGGAAAGTCTCCCGATCCACATTTAGACGTTTTCGTATCTCATTCGTGAACAAGAACCACAGAAAACGTGACATATCTTAATTAAATTTCATAATAGGTACTATATATTATGCATATGATGGCGTAATTTAATATAAAAGTTGTATACGAATGTTTTCCTACGACAATGGCACATAGCAGGTACAAGATATATTCATGAGATCATAATTTATGCATACTACGCACGCAAAAATTAAAAGGTAATATGTAGAGAGACTGCCATCAAACATTTTTATGAGGGGGTGTCGGGTTCGAATCTTGGAATGTATGTGTGCTAACTTGACTTGAGTTTTCTTATGGTTATCCGCATTTAATCGGTTAAAATTATAGACTGTTACCGTATGCTTCCCATAATTCCCAATTCAGTGCATCGACATTTCAGAGGCACGCGGATTTGAATCTCAAGTATATAGCCCTAATTACACGGGGTATATACCATGAAAATTTTTTATATTGGAGGTAATAGTCTTGGTAAATGGAAACAAAGCGTAAAATTTAGAATTTTATTGTATATTATCCAGTGGGTATTTGTTTCTGACCAGCGTTGTATGTTAGAGGTTCCCAAAGTGAGGTCTGTTTACCACAAGTGGTCATCAGGCTTCATTCAAATGATTCGAGGGATAAGTGTGATTAAAAATAGTGCTCAAGGAAGGTAATAAAAACACGATACAAAATACATTTTGCAGAAGACATAAGACACTTGAGAAACAATTAGGTACAATAAGTACGTCTCCATTCGCACTTCAACGTCTGTAGCACATTGCGTTGCAATTCTTAAATAAAAACAAAAGTGGGGAAAAGAACTTTAAATGTTCCGCCATGACTTAAAACAATTTTCATGCGGTCATGGGAATAAAACTGAGATTTCATTTCTAACTTCGGTGACTATGAAGTTGGCTGTCTTCTACAACGTTGCGATGTTTAAAATTTAACAACTTTACTGACGTTTCAGAGGTATTTTCTGCCTCCATCATCAGGGCGATGATGAAAGCAGAAAGCCTAAATATATACCAGACTGCACGGCGTAACAGCAACACAGAAGACTGTCATCTTCGGTGTGTGCTGTGTCACCTGGAGGCAAGCGGAGGTCATTGGAACCGAAACGTGTAAGCTGAAGGAAGATGTTACGATGTCAGGTTCGCACTAAGTAAGCCGTCACAGGCAATGAAGTCGCCTTTGGAAGCCGTGTAGCTGCGGACAGGAAAACCCTTAAGCGTGTATGTCTGTCTGTCTGTCTTCACGGAGCACTCCACAGTGATAAGAAAATAAATGCTTCATGTCCACCAGTGCGTCGTAAAGAAACGCCGTGTACGATAAGATGGTCTTGTTGGACAGTTCCAGAATACGATGGTTTGATGGGACTGCTACAGGAATATAATAACACGTCCCTACTTTGTGGGCGCCCCTGGGAAGGGGGGGACGGGGGTTGGAAACGTGGCCAAAATTTAATTTTCCCAACACGTTCAGAACTGGCGACGCGGGCCCTAATATGGCCTTCTCTTGAAGGCGTTATGGTATTTTCGTAGATCGGTAATCTTCGACGTTCTTCGTATTTTTTTTTCTGGAGAGGTTTAAAAAATTTATTTTAATCTCCGGAGAAAGATGTTTTTCTTCAGCAGAATTGCTTTCTGGTGTTATAAAGAGAAGAGGACTAGTACCGCTTACAACAAGATGTTTTGAAACGTAGCGACATGTTTGCTGTATCAAATGTTCCAGTTACTTAGCGCCTAATGATAAACGTAATGTCTAAGTTAAGAAACGAGTTTATTTTAAACTGATCTGCCGACAATTCTCGCGTGTCATTTGGGTTATAATTCATATGAATACAATATTCACTTCTACCGACATATAACCTGCCTGCATAAACATTGCATTAGGAAGATAGCTGTCTTCTGGGTTGTTGCGCCGTGTAGTCTGGTAGAAGCTTACCGACGTTTCAGAGGCCCCTGCTGCTTCCATCATCAGGGCGATTAGAAGACAGCCATCAGACTCACAGCAGCGAAAACCTCAAAACCTTACATTGTGTTGGGAATAAAAAATCCACCATAAAAACCTAAGTTACATTACATCGAATTTATTTTTATTTGGTTTATTTAATGATGTCAGTAGCTCCAATTGAACGGCTTCATTTTAGGTTTTAATGTTATTTTCAACTTTTAAATATGATTTATAGTTTGATATGTTTAAGTCACGTATAAGTCAACCGCAATGACTTGAGACATTCAGTTCCTCTTTGGTGTTTACGAAGTGTGTTACGTTAGGACGGTCAGAGAAACTCGTGATGTTACGTATTTGATCAAAAATAAGTTTGTAAATGTAGTTATTTAAATGTATTTAAATGAATTAATAAAAACTTTAGATATATTTTAGTGCATCGACAGTCTGTGTAAAAATAATTCAACAAATGTTGACGTCTAATTATTTCAAACTTTATACGCACTTGGGGGAGAGGGTTCATTAATTAGAGTAATGGAAATATTTTATGTATTGTCGAAACCATTATTCATGTTTCGTTAGAGCTCTAACAGGACAATATGGTAGCAATTTGAGTAAATTAAGAACGGAAAAATAAAAAAAATCTTCATTGGAAGTGAAGTTTCTCATCATAGTTGCGGTCAGTTTCTTATTAAATTAATTTATGTTGGGAATTCCGACCAGCAAAACAGACGCTACCTGGGACCCGCAGCCACTTTGTCCGTCCTGAAGTAATTTGGAAGTGCGCCTTGTTAGAGGGGCGATGGCCATCCCAGGGTGCCCTAACTCTATTAAAACAACAGCATCCTCTCCCAATTACGAGTCTGACGTTAACAAAACTTGTTGACCGGTAATGGAGAAGTACCTGGTGCGGATAGGGAAGGGGACTGCATTTATCGGAGTAATTGACCGAGGTTTGTTTTGCGAAACGAAGACCTGTTTGTTCCAAATATTAAATTTCGTTTCAAGGTTGATTGACGCTCTTATGGCACTGACTTAATTCTGCATTTGGATATTTTTTTTAATTTGTGCAGTAAAAATTCTTTGAAAGCTAAGGCAAATTTAGAGTGTAACTAAATTCTGTGGTGTTGTAACCCTGATATTCAACACTCATATAACAGAATTAGCGAAAGCGCCAACATTTCTTTAGAGATATTCTGAAGTTGGATCTGAATTATACGGAAATAATAAAATTACTTATTTATTATTATTATATTATTAATGAATTAATATATTTTCGTTGAAAGAATCTCCATTATCAAGATGCGGTGGTGTCACATAATGGGAGCTTTATGTTGCCAGGTAATGGAACAGCGCGGAATGTAGTTTCTTGCATTTCGAACGTTTAGGGAACAGAAATTTGTATTTTGTATTCTAAGCTAAGCCTAAATTTTGGAAATCAGGAATGATGGAAGAATGTAGGAGTCTACGTGATTTGACATCGTCATGGTAGTAGTTCAGTGCGTAAGAATATTATAAAAAAAGGGTCGTATATTGGATTTCGTCATTATCTGTTGAAGGGTTGAAAGCATCTGTTATAAACGCTCCTTGAAAACACGTACATCTGTCCAGTACCCAGATTGGGATTCGAACCCACGTTTCCAGTGTTTGATTGGTCTAAACCCGAAATAACTTGAGACCGCGCGGCCGATATTTGCCTTAAGATGTTTGTAATTTACATTCTAAGCTTGAATATCGCAGGTCTTACTTCCCGTTCGATGGAAGGTGTCTTCATGAGACTCGAATGCAATCTGTAATTACAATCTCGTAAGACAAAGACATTAAGTTGGTTTCACCAGTTGTAAGAATATCGTCTAGTACTTTATCCGACATTATGTTATCAAAACCCTGACTGCTGTATGGAATTCCGCATGACTCGAGCTATTGTCACACATTGTATTTAAATCTGTCTTCCGCGTCAGCTTTTATCTGCCATTACCATCCGAATACAGCGTTGACTAAACAGTGTCAATGCATGTAACTTTCTTTCGGGACAGCCCATCAGGCAGAGTTAACTAAGTAAGTGACAAAGTAGATTCCTTCAGAACCTCCACTAGTCAAGAAATTTCTTGTCATGCAGAATTTGAATGTTTTCACGAAGGTGAGTCTGAAGATTGCTGTCTTCTGGGTTGTAGAGCCGTGTTAGTCTGATAGAAGTTAACCCAAGTTTCAGAGGTCCTTGCTGCCTCCATCATCAAGGCGCCCTGAAATTTCTTGTTATTCATGTAACTCGAATGTTCATTACCTTGTTCACAAAAGTCCACCACTGGACCTTAACTTAACCCAAAAGAATTCAGTCCACGCCCTCACATATATCCATAAGATTATGAATCTATCCTCCATAGTCTCCTGATATAATAACAAGTTAAACAACTGGATAACTAGCTGACAATGAAGATAACTAGGTAATTAACAGTCTAAATAATTAACTAGTTAATAAACTAATAAGCGAACAAATTAACTACCTGACAGTCTGACTAATTAGTTAATTGAGCAGGTAGGTAAGTAAATGGAAGGCTGTATCGCTAAGATCAAAGTCAGTCGCTCGAAATTTTTTTAAGTTAATTTCGGCACCGGACTAATTTTTTTTTTTTCATCATCCAAGGCGGTGCTTTTGATACACCGTGACTTGAGAAATACTTTTTGTATGCCACGTGTTCCGATTTTTGTTAGACCTATTCTATCCAGACCACGCGCCATGTCATCTTGAAATCTGCAGCGCTTGCAGGTTACAAACAAAATAATAAAATTGATATAAATCAATTGTGTGACGTAAGGCATACGCGTTACAATACAACACGAGTTAAAAGCTTTTTCTTCATTCTTATTTAATAATATGGACTGGTAAGCCGTTCCACACCCTCCTCGCTCTGCCCCGAAGGCCTGTATCGCATCGTATTGTCCATCCGTACTTGGCCACAGCAGTTCCAACATTGCTTGTCATTTCAATAATATTATCGGAACAATATTCGTTCTTAGACCTAAGGATCTCTATCGTGAGGAAACGCCTATCCCTTTTATTACGTCCTCCACCCTTCATCACACGCTTAAAGAACAGGGGTTTTGGTTGGAGGGACTCTCTCCACTTGCATTAGGGAGGTTGTCTCCAAAGCCTGGAGTGGAACGTGACAGTGTCCCTTTCGGAAAAAAAAATTGGAAAAAGCGATGCTTAAATGAAAAGTTTATACAGTATTACTGCTAGTTCTTTGATTAAAGCGACCATTGGACACCTTCGTATTTGAGCTTAAAAATTAGAAAATATCAGGATTTTTACTTTTTTAAGTGGTTGTTAAGCAACAGTAAGGATACTACTTAAACTGCATGGCAGGATGGAGCAGTGAAAATGTTCTAGATTTGTATTTGATAAGTACACAATTCAAGTATTGGCTTCTCTGACTAAGAGTTTCCTTGATTTTTGTCAGTCTTTCCAGGTATGTACCAGATTACTAACTTCGCCGTGATAGCTTTCCTCTACAACTTATGTACTCATATCCGGTCTCATTCAATGTTATTATATGACACGTCCAGTTGCAATGTAGTCGTTAATTAACCTCATAATTAATCATCTAATTAATATAAAACTGACTCCTAACTCGTCTTGTAGAGTTGAAGAAGTTGTGGCCACCTTGATCTCCGAACTTCGAAATTAATTTTTTTTTTGTGTCGGAATTTAAATATTTTTCACTCACTCGCTCGGTCCTTGCACAAGTTATAAATATGACAGAATTATCAATCACGTTGCTGTAACACCGTGAGCTGAGATAGCTCAGAAGGCTGAACTTGCTAGCTTCCGAAATGAAATACTTGGGTTCGATCCCCGACAAGTCAGGCTTTTTGTCTTTGTTTCTACCTACGGAATAACGCAATGCCCACCCAGCCTCTTATCCAGTAGACAGAGGATGCTGTTTAATTGACAGTAAAAAGTGCCAGACTGACTTTCGTCTCTGAGTAATGCAGAGGTTAAAATACACGGGACCTCACCTCCACTCTCTTGAAAGTGTTTCACGATGCTTGGTCACAGGGGAAAAATCTACCTTTACCTCAGACTGCTACAATTCTAGGGGTCTAGGTCTCTGATATAAAGGAAAAGGCGCTGTATATGTTCCGTATATTTACCTGTGCTGATAATATTCGACCCTAAACTAATGTCTTTAATTACAAGACAAGAGCGCCCACTCCGAATCCTCCAAGACTCACACCCACTCGTCAGTCACTCGCTTTCAATTTCCTTCAAGATAAATTCACTGCTGTATTACATGGCGTTCTCTTTTCAATCGATAGATGAGCCTTTCTGCAATCTCCCCTTTGAATCTTACACTGAAAGTTTCCGAAAGCGAACAAGAAGGAGAAACAGAAAACAAATACAAGTAATGTTAAGCATCAGAAAGAGATAAAGACAGATTTTTAAAGGTATAAAGCTTCATTTGTGTACGAGGCTTTTAATTCTCCTTTCGTCTAACCAATACAAAGATTGACGTATGGATATTATGGGTCGATAGGCCTGCACTGTGTGGTCAGTCAATAATAAAAAAATACGAAGAATGGTATCTCAATTAAATAATGTACTTTTACTAGAATTTTGTCTGAAAGGGTTACTGACATAAATGGGGCATGGAATAGACAAGACAGTCAATAGACGTACTGATATTTTTCTACGAGTTCTAAACAGCATTTTAGAAAAAAAATATTGTGTTTGAATAAAGCAGTGTTGTGAAACAGACTGACAACATGTGGATATAATAAAACTGCTCTGACAGTAGTAATAATAATTAATAAAATATTAATCATTCCATTCTGGCGTCTGATGTCATCCATCTCCCATTCTACACCATTTGACACAGTAATTAGAATTATTAGCGTCACGGCGTGGTGGTTGGTACACCTGCCTCAAACAGGACGTTCTGGATTCGAATCTCGACCCTGAGACCGTTTTTCTGGGTTCTGTTTAGTCTGTCCAGGCGAAACACATAATAAAGTTTGCTCAAGCGACAAAGCTACTGATTGGTACCCGAGAAGTGTCACGTCTTTCGTCCCCCACTGGGTCACCGGCTGTGCTAGTTGAGGGTTTCTGCGGATTTCTTGACAAGAATGCCAAGATAGTGGCTTGAAATAGGCCACGACATCTTCTGTCTTCCACATCGTATGGAGTTCAGGCCTGGTCATTCTATGTCATTTTATTCTAAATGACCGCGGCAACCATAGACGGTCGTTTAATAAGTATAAACTTAAAGACGTCTCTACCCCTTCCATTTGCTTTACAGTAAGCGACACTGAACAACGTATATATAGTGTTGCTTAATAAGGTAGGAGACAAGCATGATGTCACTGAACGATAGAACATCGTTTAACCAAGCATCAGAATTCTGAACTTAATTGTTTCAAGAAATATAAAAATATTTTTTTAGATTATTATTAGTTGAACATGAGCCCGCATGGCGTAAATGTATAATTCGTAACAGTTCTCATTACAAAATCTGAAGGAAGTGGCCACTTAACATTTCAAAATCCAGTGGTAACTATATATACCACCTGCTCTAACAATCAGTAACTGTGAAATTTTATTTTCCACAGAGTATTGTATTTCGTATGACTCTCACTGTCACAGAGATTATCCCTAAACAGCGTTAACTAATTGATGTTTGTGACGGTGAGGTGTTGTGTTTTCTTTGCGGTACGGACTAAATTCTTCTGTACGAGCGTTGACTTGAAATGGGTGAACTGAATAATTGTAAAATTTTAAAGGCACTCTCTGTATCGTTGAGTTGATTCTGTCTTACCACTGACTGTAGATCATTTTTAAAGAAAATATTGCTGCCTGTCGCTGTGGTCTGTACCTATAGGTCTCTCATTTCTACACATTTGCTAGTTCTTGATTTTATGGCTTATATCTCGCCAGGGTCTGCAGTTGTTGAGTGGAGATAGTGAAAGTGTGATTCTGAGTTGAAATTTGGATTTTGAGACTGTTACTCGCCTTGCAGCGTCTCTTGAAAACCTGGCCATTAGCAGCAGAATGAGAGAAAATTTTCGAGATTTGCCTTCCTCCCTAATTAAGAGAGCTAACCAACTCTGTGGCTAATTCAGCAAACTTTTGCTCAAGGCAGAAATTATATTGGCCCCCACATTTGGTGGGATGAGAGGGAAAATTCTCAGGGGTAGGCTGTATCTTCGACCATTGACACAGACTCTCTT
>NW_019059621.1:1380378-1392585 GCF_000696155.1 Zootermopsis nevadensis
GGGGGGGGGGGTGGCAGTTCCTTGGACTCCCCTCGTATTTGTCTCTGTATCTCCAGGATGTCTCCGTAAATTCCTGACTCATTCTGAAATGCACAGTCCATAGATTCAAATATGAATACAGTGTTCTTCGCGATTAGACGACTGCAATGTATCTCATTCCTTCTGCGCCAACTCCAAAAAGGGAACATACGATGGCTGTATTAATTTATTAAACGACTTTGATGATGCCGGTGTTGGTCTTGGAGTCTTGGCACGGACTAGCCCTGAAGATGGAAGCAGTATGTGCCTTCGAAACATTGTTATTTACTTACATATACGCACGGTGTTACGACTAGACCGACATCGAGACAGTTAGTTACAAACGCACGTATTATTTTCTATTTTTTTTCTCCTTTCATCTGCGTGTCTTTGCCCAGTTCTGACTGACAGCCGAACTGCGGACCAATCAGCGCCACCCCGTTGTGTCGTATCACCAGTTCTTCATTATCTTCCGATTTGAACCAAACCCTTTCTCTCAAGATACCGTGTCCCAGGCAGCAGGCAATTTACGGCTTGTAATTACAAGTCCCAACACACGTGTTCTTTCTCTCGTCATGTAAATTAACTGTTCACACCTGCCCCCAGCTCCTGATCAGTGGCGGTTTACCTCTAAGCCGGTTCTGGACTCATATTCACCATATCCAAGTTACTAAATGGGATTTACTGGAAAATTCAAATCACATCGTCAGTTGTTTCAGAAAGAAACGCATTATAGTAGCTGATCTCAGGGGTCAAGACGGAAATATAAGGTGTATACAATAGAACCTGTCTATAGAGACCACTCGAGCCTGCAAGGTAATAAATAGTCCCCATAGACAAGTGGTCACAATACAGAGAATTTTTCTTAGAAGCTGTTAATAATTTATGTAAAACTAATTTTATGCTGTACTTGGTGTTGGAGAAGAATACAGAAGATCAGGTGGACGGATCGAGTGACCAACGAAGAAGTATTGAGGAGAGTCAACGAGCAAAGAAACATTCTGCAGGCGATTGCACGAAGGAAAGCTAACTGGCTGGGACATATTATGAGAAGGAATGGGTTACTGAGTGACAATGGACCTGTCGTAAGACAGAACACTTAATAATAATAATAATAATTAATAATAATAATATAACTTTTTTAAATTATAAAGCAATATGTGTTTTAATTTCAATTATAATAATGTGAGGGCCTATTTGTTTGTTATTTTTTCTTGCTGAATTTTTTACTTATGTGATATATTTATTTAATACTCATGTAACACATTTAGTTACTTACTTGTTCCTATTTTCTGATTTTTTTTTAAATTTGTTATAAATTTAATTACATTCAGATTTAAAAAACTTCGTACGTTGTATCTTATTCTTCTCAGCTTCGTCTCCTCGTAATTTTTGTTGATATTTCCACGTCTGATTCCTCTTGTTATTTTTCATTCTATCCACTCTTCTTCTAGTCTTCTATGTTATTTCTGTTCTTCGTTTCATCTTCGTCTTCTCTATCAGCCTCTTACGTCAACTTCCTGACCCGAACAATTGTCCCGGATGTGAAATGAATGTCCATGAAGGATGAAGAAATTGTAAATTCTGAGCGACGCCACTGTCGAGCACTTCTGAGGTCTATTCAACAGCCAGTAGCTGCTTTGGATTTTATTACGTATATATTACCAAGAGCTATCTTTTTTTATTTTAGCTTTTCTAATTTTGTTTTCGTTTCGGCAGCAGAGACCAGCAGTACTGTCCTAATAAGTGAATGACATCCTAATTGGTCCCGGTTAGAATCATAATAACAGCAATGAAAGAACATGAGCCAAAGGAACACGTCTACCTGCAGTTGGAAGCGCACCCCATCCTCACCCCCACGCTCTGAAGTCACGAGGCACAGTGAGGAACGGATTTTTCTGAATCTCAATGGCAGAAAGATGAATCCGTGTCCCCCGCTTCGGCTGTATTTAAGGGCGCGTCTCTCCCAGGGGTGTCCACACTCTACATATTTTGTTGTTTATGTAGTCAACCTTGTAGCCTGGCATTCTGTGCGAGGCCAGTGGACAACGTAATTGATAATTAAAGGTATGAAGTGACTGAATCGAGTTCCGGGTACTGCCCAGGGATTTTTTTTTATCTTATTTGTGTGTCTTTCTTTATATTTACTTCTTCATTTATTCCGGGTAGTACATCGTAGTTACCCTTCATTTTGAGTTATCCCCGCCCCCTGTTACTCCCTCCCTCGCTTGGCGCCCTGACACCCTGTTCACAGGCCTGAGTGTCTTCTCGGTTAAAGGCCGATGGTTCATGAACACGCTGTCGGCAGCGGGCATTCGGTTCGGACAGCGGAATCCAAGAGAAAAGGCCGGCACTCGCCACCCATTCGTTCGGCCTTTAATTGTTGTGACCTCTGCCCTCGCGACCCTCGACACGAAGCCCCACTAGACCCGATGATCTGGCTCGCAGTAGATGTTCACCCACTCTGGACGTCGCCCGCGATGTCTTTGGCTTTTTGATTACCTGAGGTCGACAATTTTTCAAGTTGTGTAACATGAACCGAGCTACGGGGCTGGACGACTTGAGTTCCATTCTATTCCGGTAATTAGACGTAGTTATGTACAGAAATAATTAATAGCTCAGCTCTTCAAAATATGTGGGTACAGTTACAAATTCTGTTTCATTTGCGCGGATAACCTCGTGAGAATCTACAGGAAATTGTTACTATACATTCTCTGTGAATCATAACTTCAAGGTCAGTCCTTCATCCAGATGTGTTTCTGTTGTCAGCGCAGTTTGTAGGAGCATTGACGTCTTTCAGAAAGATTGCTTTTTTAAATCAATCATTTTTATCTTGTTTCTTATCTAATTTTTATTTTAATTTCAGTTTGTTGTGTTAATTTTATTACTTGTCTGCAGTTGGCTTTACACCTACTGTCGAGATCTTCAATGAATTGCATGAATTCAACTGAAATTTTGACCTTGTATGCATTTTGAACCGAGGGAAAAGTTGAAGTTCAAAATGCGTCGAACCTTACATCTGCCCCATTCTACGTCCCCACGTGTTGCTTACGGACATGGGTATTATTATTAATTATTAATATTATATGTTAGACCTTTTATTTTTTCAACCGTGTTTCAGCGTATACGCCCATTTGTCAAGATTAAATTTTGTCCCTAAGTCTCATCACATAATAGCTACCGGAAAATGCACTTGAAATTAATGGAGTGCCTCGTCAAGATAATTCTGTAGATGTGCGCTGTTCTCCGAATGTCTCATAAATTATTTGAGACGGTCGTGATAATTTTCCAGGTGCACCATCAATTACCAGCGTTACCTTCGCCCGTATATTCAACATGAACTGATTTTCAATAAGTAAACATTCACATTCAATTAATTATTATTATTATTATTAACATCGTGTGATTTGCACTGTTATGAACGCTTTCTGAAACTGCATAATGATGAGCTTAAAAGTCTGTACTCCTCCCCCAATATTTGTCAGGGTGATTAAGTCGAGAAGAATGAGATGGGCTGGGCATGTAGCGCGCATTGATGGGACAAGAGGTGTGCACCGGTTATTGGTTGGGAAACCTGAAGGGAAGAGACCCCTGGGGAGACCTAGACGTAGATGGGAGGATAATCTCAGGCGGGATCTATGGGAGATAGGAGTTGAAGGAAACTGGATTTTGTTGGCCCAGGACAGGGTCCGGTGGAGGGCTTTGATTAATTCGGTGATGAACCTTCGGGTTCAGTAAGCCATCTAGTTAGTTAGTTAGTTATTTATGAACGCTTTCTGAGAAATGGGTTTGGCATGAACAGTCTGGTTTTCAGAAACGTAGTCAGGAGAATTTTGCAAAGTGCCTAAGTAGAATTACAACTGATGAATTTCTTTGGCTCCGCCATCGGTGGCCCCTGCAAGCGAAGCGCAGGGCACGAATTGGCGCCACATCCTACCGCTCGTATTAATCAGGAGCAAACGAAATTTCTCCAGACAAGGCGTTAGTCTTTCCGACGCCAGCGACGTTGATTTTTGTATCACGATCCGAGGGGTTGCGGTATGAGAGGGGGGACAAAAATAAACAAGACGCTTCTCCTTCACCATAAACCTAAGCCTTAAGACGGGAAGCGGAGATCAGTATTATTTGCATTCCATTTGGTTTTAAACATGGCGTCCTCTTCACGTCTTCACAAATTAACAGCAGCTTCAATCGGCGTTGCCCTCAGCATTTTGCTTCAGTAAGGAGTGCGTCTAAGTGACGGGGTCTTACGAGGTTTGATTCATCGCAGAACATAACTCACCTCCGTCTTCCGTCAACCTACATCCTAAATTTTGTTTAAAACGACCAAGACAAAGAACGAATACAGGAAACCGAAAAACAGACGGGAAGGTACTTCAGGGAGTCCCCACTTAAGGCGAAAGCCGCCAGCAGCGAGCGAAATGCACGGAAATGAGTCACAACGCAGGACACAGTCGTCACTTTCCTGAAGATCGGTTCCGAGTTACGTCGGACACCCTTTATGAAACTACGTATATTATAGAAATGCCACGTGAAGGTATGAACGTGGACTGTCTGAAGATAGGGTGCGCTGACGAACTTTCTTGTGAATCAGCTTTTGTGTTTAAAGAAAACAAAGAAATACTTGAATATCTGAAACTTCCCGAGGAGGTTGTGTTGAATGGACCGATTCAGTTCTCAGCTTAAGTTAGTTTGAGGTGGAATGTCTTGGCTTGAATATCTGATTCGCCATTATGCCAGACTGCAACACTTGCGGAAAGAGGCAGGCGTGGGTAACATTGTTCTTCTGGATATTGCACCGTTGATGCTAGATTCCAGGGATGACCCGTCTGTTTTGCAATCTAACTGTTGCGGTTAGCATAGTTTGGTTAATCTCTCCTCACATCGCATATAAGGAAGCCCGAAGAAGCAGCCCTAGAATCACGTCGTGATGGATAACAGTAAGCCAGACCTCAGGACGAAGATGCATCGGTTTAATTTGCCTCTTTTACTCCTTGTACCCACCATCTCGTGCGGACTTTCCTCGGCTTCCCTCTCCCTTGAGATCCATCCACTCCGAAACCACCCTCATCTCTCCATGATACTTTGTCTTCTTTATTTCTTTCGACTTCTCTCTCTCATCGTCGCTTCGTGTCTCAACCTTTTCCACTCGACTTCTTCTGCTCCGTCTTGCTTTCTTTTCCTTATTTTCTTCTTCTCATGCTACTTCTGGTTCGTAATGAAGGGAAGTATGTGGGAGAGGGGGCGTTTGGAAGAATTAGCTAATTAATCCAACAGAGGCGGAACGAGTAGCGTACAGAACTTTCTTTATATCCTAGAGCTTCTGGGTTTTGTTGCCCTGAAGACAGAGAGGTGTGTGTGTGTGTGTGTGAGAGAGAGAGAAGGGACCCCTCCCTGAACATGGATACATTTCCATACTTGTTATGGGATATAAAACTTGTGTCGCTAATTAGTTATGCAGCACTGCCTGGCGTTTCGTTCTGTTGCGACCAAGACCGTCCTCTCAGCTTCTAAAATGTCTGTAAATATGTGTAATATAATAGGCCCTGTGTATCATTAATATACTATTCTTTGTTTCTTTCTCAAAATAAATTGTGATGATATAATTACATTCTTGTTGGATTATGCGTCTATAACTCGTACAGATCTGAGCATCGGTAACGTCAGAATTTTAGCAAATTTATATACAAATCATGCTAGTCATTCAAAAATAATTTAACCTCAAAAAGTGAACTACTTTAATAAAAAAAAATATTAACACGAAATCTTAAAAAACACAAATTCTTACGTAATTCATGCCATGGACTCGAGTTGAACCACCGTCAAAAACTGAAACCCTTGATAAAAGTTTTCAGCATTGCGTGGCCAAAAACTCCCGCAGCCACCGTTCGTAACGCTCGTAACGGTCGCTCACAAGCCAATTAGTTTATCAGTATTACCTCCACGCCCCGTATACGCCTTCGTAACGTGGTTTATAAGCGAGGGATCGTTCCCCGGGCGTTACACCAAATCTCTCCGATTTGCTTGAACGTCGTTTTAATTCTCTTGTGTCTCTCGGCTCCGAGCCACTAGGAATAAGAATGTTTCTCTGTCAGTCTGTCGCTCGCTGGAGCAGTCGATATTATCATGTCATTATCTTCAAGTACAATTGTCCTAAGTCTAAAGGACTGATGTATGAATGTGTAGGAAAAAAGCACGTATTTTGTTAAAAATTTTTACTCTTCCCCTCTCCTCTCCGTACTACACTGAGTACAATATCTGGACCTAAGAGAGATAAAGAGAAACAAAGACGGACGCCGCGGTTGTAGGTCTTAAAAAATCCACTTCGGGTACTTCTCACAGCTTTTGCAATTCATAATTGACAATAATCCTATTATTTTACGAAATATAACCTATGATGTTGAAAAGCGTCATTAAATGAGCTGAGAATGTCGCGATCCATGAATAATTCTCCAAGTAACCTCCTCTAGTCATTTGATGGATGTTGTGTTTGGTTCAAAATACGTCACATATTATCGACTTTTACAGTTTTATTTGGAAAGTTTGCCACGACCTCGCCCCTAGTTCAACGCTGTTATTTCAACACTTACTTAGCCAGACAAATAATGTTACCAACATTAAAGTGAATATTAGTCTTTACCATTGGCATCATCATCATCAGTTGTGATGTTAATGTCATACCTTCATCTTGTAGTCTCCCACCAAACTAACCGGGCTTCGAGGACTGGATTCGTGATGGTTGATGGTTCATATTCGATTAGAAATGTCGTCGTTATCATATTGTCTTCCAATACTTTGGAAACCCCAAAAACACTTAACCAAGTATTCCACGACATTGTCAGTATCTGAGAGTACAAAGCGTTGAATTGTATGAATATTAGTGAAAAGGTAAACTGGAAAAGTTGTGAAAGATAATGTTCATGACTTAATTTAATGTACCTTACCGGCATTGGTCTGAAAGGACTAGTAAATTGACAAGATAAAACGGTTTCTGTCCCGAGATATGAACACGGTACCTCAAGAATACAAACCTTGACGGAAATGAAGCTCAACACATTTTAACATCGACATTAGATTGAGGTGTGCTGTCAGCTTCAAGTTCCGGCTTCCGGCATAAGACCCTGGATGCAGAGCAGTTCTGGACGCGGTGGTAAAGACAATACGTTTTTGCCAATGCCCCGAAATCAAATCGCGGTCGGTCGGCCCGTAGTCTGTCAAGAACATGACATGACTTAACAGTCACGCCTAAACCTGCATTTGAGAAAGTACTACATTTAGGCTGTGAAAGCTCGCTCGGTTGTGTCTTGGCTGAGTGACCACTTAATGGTACCAAATTGCCAACATCCTCTCCCCTTGCAAGAACACCGCCCGCGTAGCCGCGTGTGAGCGAAACGAAATTGCGTGTCGTTTTCGCATGCGAGGGGTCAGCAGTTCACCCCCCCCCCCGCCCCCGCAACCCATCCGTAGTCAAACGTAAAATTATTTGGTTAAGTGATGTGAATGAACGGCGCAAACCAAAATTTGACATTCCATAACCCTCATTTGTGATGGGAGACTTGTCCTTGTAATTTGCCACAGATAATGTTTTACCACCGAAAGACACATTACAACAAGAATTAAAAGAAAAGAAAAGCTGTCCCGCTGCACGCCATGTAGGCACTTGGGGGGGAGAGGAAGTATAACTCCTACTCATTCTTGACCTCGGCACTAGATGGGGTGAATGGTCAGCGTCACTTACTTTATTTTCCATACAGCTAAAGACTGAAATAGTTAATATCAGAAATGTTTTACACTTTTTGTTTGATTGCAAATACAAGTTTTTATCCTCTGTCTAACTGGATTCCTGGAGGAGATACTTTCCCGAGAATTCGCTCAGACTCTCGTGAAAACCGATGGGTTTTTTTTTATCACAGTCACAAGAGTCCGCCACCGGTCCTTTTGCTGAGGCTAACTAACCTGTTTCCCTAAGATCCATTTAAATATTTTCTTAACCATCTACACCGTGGTCTTCCGAATGGCTTCTTTCCTTCAGGGTTCCCAACCAAAATTAAGTACAAATTTCTCATCGTACCGTACGTGCTACGTGCCTCCAAGCATCTCATCCACCTTGATATGAACAGATCATAATAACAGTTAGGATAAGTGATGGATTTTAAGTATAGTAAATATTACGTAATTTGTTTTAACGTCTTTGGGGTGACTCACTTCACCAGAAAACTTCCAATGTTTCGAAAAGTGTTGATTGGCGGCTCTGACTGTAGTTTGTTTCGAGTCACAGAGTTTATTTCTCTACAACTTTTCCGCCTGTTCGATCTCGAAGAATTGAATACACTTTATACACAAGGAGATGTCCTCTGTGGGACGTAGGTTCTGCCCAACTTTCCATCTAGAGCACTTTCGGTCTCAGTTTCCCGTTAAGTGAAAGTCAACTCCCGCGCTAATACAAAACAACAGATGCAAATACATTTTTAAAAGTTCTAAGCTTCTGTCCCCTTTAAGACAGAAAACCGGAGATCTTGAACAGAATTGAGGGACTTTAAAACAGACTACCGTATTCAGCATAGGGACTTAAGAACACGACGTAACATGATAGAGAAAAATAAACGTTGATTTCATTTGACGAACTTACAAACTATCAAAGCTGCCGATTTTTATTTACTATTTTCCATCTTACAGGCTGTTCGGAGGAGAGAGGGGCGGCAGAAGGAGTCCAGGGACCTGTTCGTTGGGGGTGGGGGTAAGTAGCCTACCTGTTTGTACACATCCGTGCGGCTGCTACAATGTTCTGACTGCTGGGTTACATAATTTGATTTTCCAAGTGTTTGGTGGTCAGAGCGTTTGACTCCCTCAACCCTTAAGTGTAATAATAATGGACATTGGGCAGCCAGTTCGCCTTGCTTAGGTCTTGTTCCCCGCACACATGTATATTGTATAAGCAAAGCTTTCATAATGCAAGTAGGGTTGATGCCGGGGGGTGGGGGGTGCATACCTTCTACCATACGTTCGTGCATTACTTAGTATTGATCGTGCGCCATCGTATAACACCCTCTGCCTTGGATAATCTTTTCCATTTAAGAAGACGCTCCAAGTCTTTCTGTTTCTTCGTTCCCCACTCTCTTCCACCCCCGCACTCCTCTTTAACCGGTCTCACTCTTCCTTTTACCCCTTCATCAAGTCTTAACCCTTTCCACCCCTTCTATCTTCTTTTACTTTTTGTATCCGAGACCGCTCTGTCTCTCATCGGACGACAGAAATGGGAATTATTATGCCCGACATTGCTTGCTTGACGCTCAAGAAACAGAAGAGAATAATAATAAGAAAACAGGACAGACGAGATGAAGAAAGAGTAGACGAATAAGAAGAAAATGCCAATAGTTGTTCTGAATATTACTGATTCTCATTAAGGAAATATGAAAATAGATGGCGTTGTCGACAGGGGTCTTGTGCAGACTGGAATGAAGATGTAAGAGAAATTAACCCGCACAAAATAAGAAGAGGGACGTCACTGTCCGACGAATTTTGTAGCCCGTGACACGACCGCGTTTCTAATTTGCATGATTTCAAGTTGATCCGCATCGTCTCTGCCGGTCGAATAGTTACAGCACTTGTTCGGGAAGTCCCGGCTTTGACTCTCGCCCTGCTGTCTAGCTAACCTCACCATTTCGTCTTTATAATCTGTCCTTCCGTTAATACTATAGAACGAGTTATAACCGCCTCCTTCCTGATCAATTCACTCAATTACCTTGGCATTCATCCTGTACACATTTAGAGATGTCTACGGTGTAAATATTTGAGGTACGATCTCAAAAATGTCACGAACGTAGTCGGTATTTGTAGCTAACTCTATGAAACAGAATCTTTCATGGGACGTTAATAGTACGATAAAAAAAATTCCTCGCCAAAATTGAACTCTAGGGGTCTTTATCGAGGTCACAAGAGCCCGCCACCAGTCTCTATCCTTGTCCAGATAATCCAATCCACATACTTTTAACCCCGTTTGAGACAAATTTTAATATTATCCTTCCATCTAAGCCTGTGTCTTCCGAGTGATCTCAGTCTTAGATTTGAGTGTTTTTGATTTCTCCTTTTGCCAGTCGTAATATTTCATTCATTGTTTCTGAAATGTCTTTAATTTTTTAATACAACCATAATCTGTAATCGATTGTACGTACAATTACAAAGACTTACATGAAAAACGCAGCGAAACGTTATTAATGATATGAACACAATTTACAAACAAACAACTGCTTGATAATAATACGTAGTCTACATACATTCTTCTGCTAGCCTGATGTACTGATCTAGACACGTGTTTTGGTGTGTCCGCGCCACGTGAAGATTTTTTTAAAAAAACGTCGCTCCGAACACTTGGCGTCCGTGCTGGGATATTTTCTTCCTTTGATAATTACCCACTGTCTTTTCACGTCGATCCTCTCAATTATTAGGCGAGGTAATGTTACAAAGCTACTAACAGTTGTTTCTGATAGATCCGAGTACAACGCCCCAGTATAATTCTCTCTGCTCCCAGAGCGTATTGGATTAGATGGACTCTTGTCCTGACGGACGCCCATCATCTTCAGTTCCATCCCTTCTGGGATCACATTCCCGATAAGAGAGCAGTAAGACGTACCAACTCTCTCCATCTCGCTTCCCTGCTTATTAACAAAATTCCCTCTTCTAATTAATAAGACGTGATGGACAGTATTTGGATTTGCGTCTTCGCTATTGTATTAGACACCTGAATAATACAATGGCCATAGTATCAGCTGTACTAGTGTATTTGATTAAGTCTGAATGTGCTTGCGTCATCATAACGTCTTGTCGGTGTGCCGAGGGGGAGGGGGAGGATTTTGTGAAGAGAAACGGAGGGTTGAAGAGAGGGAAGGGGTGGTTTGTTAAACCTAGTAACAAGGAAAACAGAACTGTGAAGGGTACAGACTGAAATGCGGAGATAATATATTGCAGGAATCCATACTCCTGTACCTCACAGTTGCTGAAGTCCGCCCCAAACCCACCCCACCACGTTTTGGATACACAATGGGGTGTTTGTTGGACTAGTAACTGTAAGACATTGTATAGAATTAGTACTGACGACTGGAACACAGTTGTTCTATCCAGAGTGAAACATCTGAACAGTGAGGTCGATATATCGTTAGTATCGATAGCTCTATGCATGTTCTTCCATATCATAAAGTTTATATGGCTCTAGTAGTGGGGGTGAGAGGATACTGAAATTCTGCTGTTTAAATAATTTGTGTTGGATCATTCTTTATTCATTATCTGGTACAATCGAAAGACTCTAACTTATTCTCATCAAAATATACGTCTTCTTGTTCGGACAAGTAGACGCTTCTGCAAATTAAGCAAATAAAATTAGAGCCTGGTCTTCATCTTATGGTTCTTCGTCGCTTTCAAGTGCTGTCAGATTTGCTTTGTTCTAAATAAATATGAATCGCGCTCACGAAGTGGGCCGAGATGTTAATGGCTTTATTGCAAAAGCGGCGTATGTACTTGTATATCCTTTCGGAGGTTCAGGCGTTTTTCTAAGGCAAGACAAAGCGAATCCACCAACTACGCAGAGTCTGGGAAAATGCCTTAAGATATTTCTCGTAACAGAATTTTAAACCCAAAAAAAAAAAACACTTAAGATATTTCTCGTAACAGAACTTTAAACCAAAAAAAACATGTAGGCCTGAAGATTGAACTTAAAAATTCCCCGTCCGCTTCTGCTACGGCTCTGAGCAGTGTTGTGTTTCACTTACAGGGAAACTGAGAAATCCGCTCAAAAGTTTCGCCGGGAAACCTCGAGAAAAAACAGGCCACTTGGCTAAACACATCGGATTATGTGAACACGATAATGAGCTTTGTGGTCCCTTGAAAACAGTGAGTTTTATAAACGAACATCCTCTACCATGAAGGTAGTTGAGTGAACTTTTCTGGGGAAGCTGCTGCCTCCATTTTCAGTGATGAAGTGAATATAAATGGGATGAAAGTTGGCGTGTAGGAAAGGTGGATTGAAGAAAAAATGTAACCAATAAGAGTTTCGGACGACGGATAGGAGATATGGCCTATGTTTTGTGGTCTTCAGAATCCTATAATTTACCACGTCAACGACGAATGCTTCAAATACTGGAGCTCATGTCTATACTAAATATAAACCCGAGATTTCTGTCATGCAGATTACGTCAC
>NW_019059621.1:1392721-1405086 GCF_000696155.1 Zootermopsis nevadensis
GTGTAGGCAACTTTTTCGGCAGGCTTGTCCTACTGACTCTCGTAGTTGTAACTCAGTTTGTCTCCCTCTGTTTCTATAGCTCGTTTCCCCAACCACAACAGAGAATAAAATACTGAATATAAAATTTTGAGAGGTTTGCGGCGGTTATACAACACGGGATTCAATTTTCTAACGCAAGTTTGTCACTGCAAGAAGCTTCTCCGAAACGTCGAAGGATTCCTGTATTGGAAGAACCTCGAGGGCGACTTAGTTTTTTTTTAAGCTGTTTTGTAGTCGATATACAGTGACTAAAATGATAAATTTATTTTAAGTTTGGCTGTTAGTTTCATTTAGTTCATTTTGATAGCGACTTATTTAATAAGGTTAGTCAAACAGTCAGTCAGTCAGTCAGTCACCAAGTTGTTAAATCACTTAGTTAATAAATCACAACATTATTTGATCAGTCGGCGTATTAAAGAGTCAGAAAGTTCGATAATAAAATGACCTACAATTTAACAATTATCTCGTCAGTTATTTATTGTGTCATTCGGTGTTTTATTGTCAATTTCTAAAATAATTCCGATAGGAATGGGAAATCCCCGTTGGGAGGGGGAGGAGTTACGGTCGATTGTGCCATGAATGCGTCCTTTTCGCCTGACCCCTCAAGCCCCTGCAATCGCTTATCGCCGTCTTGGTACAGACGTTGGCTTACCTTTCGAATCTTGAAGCCCACTGGATTTCCGAGATTTGCAGACCTATTCTAAACAAAATTTTCTTTAATGAATATTGTAAAGTTTCCAGCTGCGTGTATTTAAACAAATCGTAGGGGAATCACTGCCTTGTAGGGACAAACCGAACTTTTCAACTTAGAGGTTGGCACTGCTGTTGGGTATTCAGCAGGCCCTAACTGAATTGTTTCGTGGATTTACTCATGTACTCTGTGACTAGCTACGGGCTGGACGGCCGGGGTTCGATCCCCGACGGGGGCAGAGGATTTTTCCTCTAGCCTCTGCGTCCAGACCGGCTCTGGGGCCCACCCAGCCTCCTCTACAATGGGTACCGGGGTCCTTTCCCGAGGGTAAAGCCGGCCGAGGCGTGATGCTGACCACTCACCTCCATCTAGTGCCGAGGTCAAGGAAGAGAGGAGCTATACCTCCACTCCCCCCCCAAGCGCCTACATGGCGTATAGTGGGACAAACTTATGCAGTTGAAATAACATGTATCAAAACGAACTGATATGTATTTCTGATTTACTACCTCTGTCGTATATCGAAAAACACTAATCACCTGAACACTTTGCTCTAAGATACCCGCTGACAAATAACAGCTCTTTTCTGGGATATTTAGCCGTGTAGTGTGGTAGACATTAACCACGCATCGTCCTGATAATGGAGGCTCTAAGCACTTCTGAAACGTTGAAGACAATTTATGCAGCCTGGAATACTGCAAACGACAGGCAGATGGAGCTGCTTGTGTGTATCGATTACATTTTATTTTAGTGTGTTCCATGTGTCGGAACTCACCCTGAAACACCCCTCCCCCCCTCCCCTTCCCGAGATGAGTTCTGTACAACAGCGTGCGATGCCCATCTGTGTGGACTTGTACCCAACTCGACTACCTCAGCACGCAACCAGCTGAACCCCTCTGTCTCTGTCTTAACCCATCAAAACCCAACTCGTGCCCCCCACCACAGCTGGCCTCCTTAACCTGATAGGCGGGTTGTCTACCTTCCCGTCTTTTCATCCAAAGTTTATTTACGGTTGATGAGGAGGAAACGGCGAGATTTTAAAGATTCTATTTAGAAGTTACTTCCTCCCGGTAAAGTGGCTGGACTCTCCGACTAGACGATCAGGGTTTGATTCACGTGCACGGGCCTAGCGTTTCTCTTCTCACTTTCACGTCAAGAACGACTGTGGAAACCACACATAATCGTCGAAGTTGCTGTAATATTTATTCTGGGAGCAACGCGGTCGGATCTTGAAGCTGTCGTCTCCACCTCAAATTTCCTCATGAGATGTATGGACAAACGTGTAAACCTGTACCGAGTAAGGTATCATACGTGACCCCTTTAATCCACAGTGGCATCTGTAAGTACCAACGCGTTTAACATTCGGTAAATCTGGATCATAAAAAAATCACAGAGTAAATTTGTGGGTTTCACGACATTATCAGAATAAACAGCAAATATTTCTTCAAAAAACATTAACGGGTTGATCGTTGTCATGGAGATTCCTTGTGGGGTTTTTTAAGTGCGAGAAACGGAATTTGTAATTATTATTTTAAAGAACTTGCTTTAAGTATGACTCGTACAGTCATGCTCGATTAGTTTCGATAAATAGCTACCGACCCGAATAGGAATTTCTTTGGGATCCGCCCATTCTTTTATATTCTTTGTTAGTTTATTTAACGATGCTGTATCTAATGTAGTGCTTTATATTTACACTTCTTGGCCATTCATACTGAGATGTCTTTTACACTGACTGTGAAACGAATTATAACCATCACTTTTTACGATCATCTCAGTGCGATGTCTCCTAAATAAAGTCAATTCCGGCTGTCGTATTTAGTTCTGTCACACTGTGTGTGAGAGAGTTTCTTCAGGCTGTCACGGCGACGAAGTTCCTGATGATGGAAGGAATAAGCTCCTCTGAAACGTCGGTTAAGTCATACCAGGCTACGCGGTACAACATCCCAGAAGGCAGCTGGCTATCTTCAAGTGCAGAATTTGTTTTTCTAATGTATCTCGCCTCTGTGTTCTGTAGTCGAACAGTTTTGTACCTCGAAATTTGCGTCGAATTAATCTGAAGAAGATTTCTGCTCCCAAGATCCATATTAGTCGTGGGCAAATTACAACAAACGCTGAACGTACAACATCCTCACGGCTTGCAACCACAGCAGCCGAGGAACGTGCTTAACTCGGCAGGGATCCCATCCATATGCAAGCCGGTAACCGGTAATTAACAAGAGTGGAGAGGTGTAGTCAGATTTGAAGTACGCGTTTTCCAAATGGGTTATCCGCGATTCCGCATTTCTCGCCTATAAGTTCATTAACTGCAGATAGACTCAGTGTTTTGAGGATGGGAGGCGTATGGAACTGGCTCAAGATCGTGTTGAGTGAGGGGGCATTGGGTTTAGTGTGCTGGACATTCGCGTTCTGCTGCCAGATAGGAATATAAATATTATCTTCATCGTCATCTTGTTGAGAATATAAAAATGGTTGTCTTGACCGACGTTTAGAGATCCTTATTGCCTTCATCATCGCCCTGATGATGAAAGAAGCAAGTACCTCTGAAACGTCGGTAAATTTCTACCAGACTATACGGCTGTACAACCCAGAAGACAGCCATCTTCAGACTCATCGGCGCGTAAACCTCAAATCCTACAAGTCCACACGATTCCAAAATCAACGTTACGTAATGTCAGTGCTTCTTGAACAGGGTGTAGTGTTGTTTTCGTGTATTATTCACGTGTGAGGCGAGAAGAAGAGTTGGGAACTTGGGTCTGTCTGCTAGCAGCAGCAATGATTGTATAAATGCTTCCAGCATGAACATTAATGGCGACGCTCAGAGCAATAGTGACGCAAGTCCTTCGCAAGAAAAGTGAAAGCTTTTTATTCTTTTAAATTTATTGTTATGCAGACTGGTTTAGCGTCAATGCTCGGTTTGAATCTCGTCTGTTGTTCAGTTGTTTCGTTGTTTTCTTCAGGCTAGTTACTTGAAATGTAGAAAACTGTGCAACGCATGCCGTTGAGACAGGTTCTTTAAATGAAAAAAATACTTTTAAGTATAATCTACATTTATTTAATTAATCTGTCATTATAGGTTCCAGAGTATTATTTTAACGCCTCTGGTTGGCATCGAATGTGCGATCTTGGCGTTCAATGGGGTGAAACTACGCGGTTGACCACTGTGATCGACAGATTCTGTTTAAATTATTACAAATAGAGTCCCCGTGACGTGTTTGGCTTTTGGAATTCGGTCTGGAGCAGCCAATCTTTCAGGTGGGAGGCAAGCCTTTCGCGAGTCAAGAGCGGACACACATTCACACTCCGAGAGGATATAAGAAGAGTTTCTTACACAATTTCAGACTGCAGACCCGGAGGAAAGAGACCACTTGGGAAACCTAGGTGTAGATGGGGATAATATTAAATTTATATTAAACAAATATTGAGGATGTGGACTGGATCTTTCTCGCTGACGACAGGGTTCTGTGATTGGATGTTATGAACATGATTCTGCGAATATCTTGATTTTCTGAGAATCGATCGTCTTGTTCATGTAGGCTCTGGTCCTTGTGAGCGCTCTCTTAATAACGCCTTCTATAACAAACTTAGAGAAGACAGTGTTAGCTCAGTGTCGTTAGACCACTCTGATATTAAACGTTCCAATTATAGGAACGAATTATGAATCATCTAGACTGGAACCGAGAAAGGGGGTTCTTAACTTTCTCCTGATGCTGGATTCTTAATGTATCGTACTTTCTCTCCATCTCTGCGCCATTCCCTTACTAATTTTCCTCCACTCCGATCTGATCCACCCCTTCCCACACCCACAGAACCCTCCCCCCCCCCATCGCGATGTGTATTAGAGAGAGTTAAAACAATTGCATGCAGTTGTGCCAGCGACCACGAAAACTTCAGGCCGCCCAATCAATGATTGGGGGAGATAGAAATCGTTATCTCATGGAGTTTCGTTTAAACTCTAAAATCATCTCTTTTCGCTTAACAGCGTTTAAGATTTCACTGCGACATTATATTATAAGGGGCGCTCAACTCGAGGGTCACGTTCGTTAGAGTTTCGTCTTATTTTCGTTGTAGTTTGTTTAACAACGCTTTACCAGCTGCGTTTTATATAGTGTCGAATTGTGTGAAAATCTCTGGTTAATAACTGAAGCTTTAATGTATTCGAGAAAAATTAGAACGGTTCATTAATCTGACGATGCTGCACCAACTTTGTATATTAGGAAAGTTCCTTCTTGAAAGCTAATACTCGTTTAACCAGTCAATAAATTCCTCGCTGTACCTGGGAACCTAAATTTTGTTATCGAGCTCAGAATATCCCGCTACTGAACTGTATTTTGCGCCAGACAAATTCAGTCTACACCATCTCATTCTAGTTCTTTAATAAAAGCTCTGATATTATCTTCCAATTTACGCCTAACTGGCTTCTTGCCTTCAGGTTTCCCGACAAAGACGTATGCACTCCTTATCTCCCACATGCGTTCCACATGTTTTACCCATCTCGTCCTCCCTCGTCACATTACCCTAATAATATTTATTGAATTTTACAAATCATGGCTTTACACATCACGCAGTTTTCTCCAGGCTCCTATCACTTCCTCCCTTTACGTCATGATTCACAAACTAATTTGGAACTTAACCTAACCTAACCTAACCTAATCTAACCTAATCTAACCTAACCTAACCTAACCTAACCTAACCTAACTTAACCTAACCTAACCTAACTTAACCTAACCTAACCTAACTTAACCTAACCTAACCTAACTTAACCTAACCTAACCTAACCTAACCTAATCTAACCTAACCTAACCTAACCTAACCTAACCTAACATTGAAAACTGAATACCTCATTCGAAAATTGTGTTACCGCAAATTAAATTTGTTCCAAGTAAAATCACATGTTTATTGCGATCCCAGACTAATGCTCAGAAATACGATCCTTTAATTCTAAGAGTTTTGCGTGATTTGTAATCATTATTAATATCAAAAAGCTTAATGTACGCTCGGCCGTCTTCATGACTACGTCACTTAGAAGTGGTGGAACATCTGGTCTGGTGTTATTTGATGTTTGTTGGGATCGTTGAAGGATGGACATCCGGCTACCTGTCAACACTGAAACTAATTACAAGTGGCTTTTCAACAATAGAATTTATACGTTCCTATGATAAAACAGATTTGTAATATAGATTACACGTTACCACGGTAATACATAATGAGAAGATTTTCAATTATAGGAATTATACTTTACCATTTAATATGCTTACAGAAGGAAACCAATCGGGGCTTTCTAAGTATAAAAATTATACGTTACCATGGTAATTTAAACATAGTAACACAAGCTAAATATTAATTTCTTTCACGGACGTAAATTGTGCATTACAATGGAAGTATAGAGCTACTAACAGAATGCTGCTTTAAATAGAATCTTGCACGGAAAGAGTTAATATTGATCGTTTCGTCACAAAGGCTTGATATTGTAATGTACGCTTGTCAAAAGAGACACACTTATCATGCCATCCAAGATAATTCGAAACGGTCGATTTGAACACATACACTTTTCCTCAATCCCTAAATACAGCTTTAGTAGAACTTACATTATTTACATAAATAAAATTCTTATAATGGACTGGACAAGACATACTGTGTAGTAAAGTAAAGAACACTTCAAGGTGTCCGGGACACCGCCTGTCAGCCTCTTCATTTAGGCAAACAGTTACCTTCCCCTCTTCACTCTAAAACTCACTTTCTTATCGAGTGAATCCTAAACAATACGTCTGCTATTTAAAAGCTCCGATCAAATTACTATTTCCATACCTATCGGCATTCTAATGAGATTTTTGCCATCTATTAACAAGTATTGAAAGCTATGGTTACAGGAGGGCTGAATTTTAAGATTCCGAAGACAATTTGGATGTTACTACCAGTAGTATTACTAGCAGATGAGCAGAGATAGACCAGTCATTAAAGTGCGTAGCTATGGGAGGACATCTGAGTTTGTTTCCCGGCAAGGGCAAGTATTTTTCTATTTTCACCACTTCCAGACCCTCTCCGAGATCACCCAAGTGATATCGGGAATCATTCCCCGGCTGCAAAGAGCTCTCTGTTCACCTCGATGTAATGTCAATGTGCAAACAGACGAGACAGTGACTTAAAGGAGATTTGAGTCTGCGACCCCCGTGTTGAAGAATTTTGTGGGGGCTTGGGCGTTGCCATCGCAGCAGTGCGCCCTAGAATGTCCGTCAGTACAGTACAAAACTTTACATCTGTCCGCAGAGGCAGTCGTCAGCTGTGTAAGAATGCTTGTCTGAAGAATGAATCAATCATGAGGGTAATGTCACACTGAACACGCCACACTGCAGTTAACATGCGAGAGTTGGCATGCCTTCACAGTCCCAGCGAGTCCTCCTCGGTCGTGTCTTCTGTTTTCACAAGTAGCGTGGTTCAATGGAACCCACTTTTATGAACCTCGGGTTATTTAACGACATTAAACAAGCCGCTAAATCCCGACCCGGATGAAATGACAGAGAGATTCTGAAAATTACATAATGAGAAACTTTACGATATGTTTTCGGAAAATATCTTTCTGGATTGTAATATAAGATATTAACTGCAGAGGACATTAAACATTGTCACTTGTTTAACTGATTATAAAAATTAAAAGATAAATTTCCGTCGGTAGCCCCGAATCCACAAAGACTTAGTCTTGTCCTATTAAACACCAAAAGCAATAGGCCGATTCCATGATAGGGACCCATAATACGACGTGAGTGTCCCCGTCACAAGGTCCCATATTGCGTTGCTTGATCGTCGTACCATTACTTTTGAGTGCCTCAAGCCGAATGTCCCACAATGCGATTTCAGAAGAATACGAACGTGATTCAGCATCAAATAAACATAGGCCAGAAAAATACGTACGTGATTCAGCATCAAATAAACATAGGCCATCAGAACGGGAACATTATATTGGATCGAGGAATAATTTATGTCAACACACCACACACGCCACCGGAAGGAGGCGTGGACCGTAAAGTATTAAGTTTACATATGCTGGGACATGTATAATATATATCATTATATTGTCTTTTCTGTGGTGGTCATGGTAACGGACTTTCCCCCCACCCCACCCCTTTTGTATGAAGACTAGAAACGTCTTCTTCCACCCCCTTCCAACCCCCTCCCCCAAGCTTTCTTTACTCTTTCTCTGCTAAGAAAATGTTGCTGGAAATTTCTTCATCTATTCCTCCTTCCACCCACGCCCGTCCTCTCCTTATACCTCACATACCCTCGCTCATCAACCCTTTTCCACCCCCTGCAGCCCCCGTGCTGTTCAGTACACCAGGCAGTATGTACGTCTGTCTGCCCAGCCTTAGCAATCGTTAAAATCTGGCCTAAGAAATGTGTGCATGAGGAAGACAAAGACAGCCGACGGCGAAAGAAGGAGGAAAAGAGATGCAGAAAACTGTACAACACCAATCTCTCCTTCTCACACACCCTCTCAGCTCACATCCCCTCTCTTTCTTCTACACTCATATATATACATACCCTCTCCTTTTCTGAAAAACTACCCCTTCCCATCTCCTTTATTACTTCCCCTCGCCTTGCCCAAGCTCGCATTTTAATCGATTTCATTTGCGCGCATGTGAGTGAGACTGTGGCAAAGACTAGGGAATGGATGGGGGAGGGGGTGAGAGAAAATGAAAAGCTTGAATATATAGAAGAAGGGAAAAAAAAGAAAGGAGAAAAGGCGAAGATGCAGCGCAAGGAACGAACCAACACGTTTTCTTTGTTTTGTGCTTACGTCATTAAGACGGCCATATATATGTACTTATGCTTCCGCAGGGTGTGGTCCCTCTTCTTACCACTTCACCCCCACACCCCTTATTCTTATTCCTACTCCTCCCGTTTTTTTTAACCATTCCCCCTTCCCCTCCAGTGATAAAAATTTTAGTAGTGCAGTCGTCATCAAAGGCTTCATTCACTACTAATTAATGTATTTATAATTTTGGTACGTCAATACACTCATTTCAGTCCAAAGAATTTGAACAAGAAGTGGTCTGAGACAATTCTAGCACAAAGTTTTTTTTCTTTTTCCCCTGTGGCTGGCTTAGCCACTTCCATGTGTGCAGATTTTTTTCTGAGAGGCTCGATATCGTGACGTAATGAAAGAGTGAAAGTAAACATTCTTCTTGAAATCGTCTGCAGCGAGGTTTTCCTCTTCATAAAACAAGATTCAATGCAGAACATTCCTTGGTGAAAGCTGTCTTGTTCATTTTTCCAAAAGATTTTCACAAATACATGAACAGCAAAATATAAAATTAGATTGTCTTCTTCTTATTCATTTTATCGTACACTACTTTGTACACTCCTTCAATTTGGAATAAAATACTAACTGACGCGTGTTGAGGTCAGTGTCTGTTTGTTGTTCTGTATTTTCCGTGGTTCATTAGTCAAATCTTCTACTTCACCATTAGATTCTATGGACTATACGTCCACTAACCTCTCCTGATTCAAAATTAATTTTAAAACATTAATTTTGCTGATATTAGGTAGACTTAACTAGAGTCCTGTAACATCCCAAAGCAGCAATTACGTAAAAGTGTACCTTCGAGAGAAGGAAATGTAATGTCAGAAGAATTCCTGATCAGGACATGTGCACCAGACGCTTCGTCGGTCAATTTCTCGAGTTGAACGGGCGGTATAAACACCAGGCGACAGGCAAATATTCTGCACGATATCTGAGGTTCTCCCGACAGTGAAGATTTCGATGTTGTTCTTCCGGACTGCAACACCACGAGGCAGATACCAACGTTTCGGAGAGAATAAACCTACTGTCTCCATCTTCAGGGCTGAGGATGGAGGCATATGTTCATCCGAGACGCTGATACCTACTTATATATAAGTCCTCAACGGCGTTACAACCCACAAGACCAACATCGATAAGTCGACACTCCGTCCGTGCCTTCGATCCGTTCTTATTTCCACCCCTCGACAATTCACCCGATAAATTACTCAGAAATGGACACATTTTTAAGCTACGTAAATTATCCGTTTCACCCCTAATATATAAACTGTTTTTTTTTATTAGAACACTACTTCAGAAATTGTATTGTGTTTAGAATTTTACCAAAAGACACATATATCACTTCCTACTTTTCTGTCTCTGTTCGTCTAGAAAATGTGGGCTTAAACCGTTCGGTCTACGAATACTTTACATTGGAGTAGTGAAATATTTTCAAAAGTAAAGTTTGTCCCACTATACGCCATGTAGGCGTTTGGGGTGAGTGGAGGTATAGCTCCTCTCTTCCTTGACCTCGGCACTAGATGGGGGTGAGTGGATTTTCGTAGTCTTGCCAATAAAGATAATTCTTGATAAAATTGAACTCTGTTTTATTTCCACGACTACCGACCATTCATAACTGCTCTTTCTTTCTTTCTTTCTCTCTCTTTCTCCCTTACTCATAATCGGCTTATAAATCCACAGCATTCAACTTCACGATGATTTAATTGAGTAACCTCAGTCGCCCCCCCCCCCAAAATGTATTCTTCCTTGAAGTCAGTTTCCTGATTTCTCTGATTCTGGTTGTTCCTTCCATTAGCCTTTCGTTCCTACTTCCTCCCCCGTCTATTTCTTCCTTCTTTCCTGTTTTAGACGTGAAAGAAACGAAGTTCTATACGCTTCGCCATGTTTGTTTGTCCATCCGTCTGTCCACGTGTGACAACCCTAGGATGACTGAACGGAATTTCATTAAATATGACAGTTACCACGTGCGTTTCTCGCAAATTTTAAATTCTCAACGCTCCTGACCGAAATAAAAAGTACAACCGTTGTCATCCGCGTCCTCTGAGATCATATGATCATCAGCAAATCAACACCTGACCCTTATGATGACAGATGCCATGCAGTCGAAGTAGCAATCAACCCTTTAAATCGAAGGCCCACATACACGGAGCAGTAAACAGGCAGACTGTATAATGACTATTTTTCTATTCCGAAACCAGGCCGGGGCTGGATCCGACAACGTTTACTTGACTGTGACTTGAGTGGTTGAAAGTTAGTCATGTTTCTGGTTAATTTTAAGGAGTTTTCTCTCAGAGTCATGACGCTAATCGTCGGCTTTGTAAACTTTGAGTTTGTCTTTGTTCAACAGAAACAAACGAGAGAAATCCAGTTAAAGTTGCAGTAATTGAAGTTAATAATTTGAAGACAGGTTTATTAATCCTTAATCAGCTAAGGTGGATTAATCCTATTAGAACTGCTAGGAAAATTTGGTGTCATTAGGATAATTACCACGGGAGTCGCAGCCTAACCCAGGTGGCCTAGCTTATTAGTGGAAAGAAAGCAATTATAATCTTTCACTGGGCCTGATTATTAATTGAATTAACGTGGACTGATGACAGAATGAGATGAAACTGACCTGTCAGGATCGGTAAATAATTGAAATGGTTTTAGGCAGGTGGGTCTTTCGATGGATGGGTGGGCCATTAAATGAACGAATTATGAATGAACGTTTTATTGGACTAATTCTTTGGTTCGGAACCTAAAGTACACTTAGAATTACGTGAAGTGCATTTCAAGCTTTATCAAACAAACTTTTGTAACTTTGTTAGGGTGAAGGTCTGTTGGCCCTACGACCAAACTGCAAGTTTAAGGACCACTACATGTCGGCTGTCCATGACAGCGTGATCAACGCATGCACGGTTGCAAACTTTTACTTCGTGTTTGTATTTATTTTATTCTGCATAAAGATATAATGTCTCGTGTAATTTTACACCCAAATCACGTAAGTTTAGAGCAAGCTTTTGTCATGCATCAAAACAACACATCCATCAAATAGTTTCAGATGCAAGGACCAGACACACGTTCCAACATTGCGCCAGTTTTTTCTTCCAGTAACCAGAATAAGTTTCTCATGAATTTCTTTAGAATAACGGAAAAGTTTTCTACAAATCTCCTTTCTATTTTACCGTCTCTTGCAACCCCCACCCGCAACACCCCGAGGCTCCTGGCTATCCCAACCCCATTTCCTCCAGCCCTTCCACCTCCCCTTCTTAACTTTTATTTTAATCGTCCGTTTGATGACTACAAGACGGCGCACCAGGTCCAATCCTCCCCCGCACCCTACCCTAAAGCCTTAAGACACTCGTTGCAAATAAATCTCCAACAAATTCCGAACCACATCACATGTCCGTATTCACGCCTAGGTCCTGTACGCAGTCACAAGATCAAACTTTTTAAAAAATTGGTTTAAAAAGAAGAATTTATAAGACTTACATAGTCTGCGACGTCATATCATGTCGCTTTGCAGTACATTTAAAAAAAATCAAATTTAAATTCCAAATGAACAAAAGCACTTGAGTCATTCAGACTCCGTGAAGTGTTGAGGTTAAGAACACGTGGAACTATACATCCACTGCCCCGTAAGACTGCAAGGCTTAGAGCAGAGACAACTGTACCTTTGCTCCACAAAACTATCAGGATAATACCTGAGGCGCGCCGCCTCCTTCCAGATCCTTTCCCTCTCTCCTTCGACGCTCTGTGACTCCTGAATTACCTCGTTTACCATGCGAGTCACATGCGGTCCTTGAGTGGAGACTTTGTCACCCCTTCGTGATTCGAGGGAAATTTCGGTATCCTGACCCTGACGGA
>NW_019059621.1:1405692-1419580 GCF_000696155.1 Zootermopsis nevadensis
CTTGCGTATAGAGAAAGGTTTGTCGGAGGGACGCTTATAGTCGTCGATGTGGGTGGGGTACAGTCCACCCTTCGTCCCACTTGCTACATCTGTGTTAGTTGTAAATGTAAACTACAGGTTTTCACTGTCGAATCGGTTCAGACATAGTTTTAAATCACTTTCGCAGAGTGATCCTACCTTTTGGTGTGACTCTCATGCGACATTATATTTTTTGTGTGCAAAAAAAACATACTGTACTTTCTACTCTAATAAATGGCATTTATAAAGCAAAGAACGCCTTGTTAAAATAGACGTACGCGCAGTTTTTCATTCATACTTGTTAACCCGGATTGGGCATGGGAGACACTGATCTGACTTCTGGCTTGACACGGGGGGTCGCTGACCCCTGGTCTAATCTAAAACACCGTCACTTTCAATTTTAGAACTTTGGATTCATGGGAAACAAGGTATAATGAACATGAATATTCTTTCCTCATTTTTACTTTCATTTTCATCCCCTTCGAATTTCCCCCCCTCACAACCACCCCTTTTTTTATACCCCTCTCACTCTTACGCTTAGGTGCTGGTATGTTTACTGTTTCGCTCTTCGCCCCCTTTCTCGAAGAGTCCAGGCAGGGGTAGCTACAGTTCACCCCATCTTTTAAACGCCTTCCTTGTTCGTCTTCCCCTTCATGACTGGCGCTGCCAACCTACCCTTTCTTTACAACACTCGTTTTCTCTCAGTGCTGGCTCATTAACTCGGGGCTGGATCGATGTTGCATGTCGTGCCTTCCCGGCAGACAACTGATTTGCGCCCACCACAGCCGAATGCGATGTAAAAATAAATTATTGTGGCGCCCTGCAGCGGACTGGACACTGCTCTTTATCCGTAATGTGACGTCACGTCTATCTCGAAGGTTGAGACGATGACATCGTACGACTATTTTGTTTCTTAACCCAACCCAAAACCATTTTTGAAGATAAAGCTTGCAAAATAATATGAGGGTGTTGTCCAATGGCGACGTTGAACCTTCGGGGTATTGTAATTTTCACTGACGTCGTCATCAAGGCGTCAGAAGACTGGTTCGGTCTGTGAGCCATTCCGACCTCAGTTGTCTACCAGAGGCTTCTTCAAGGGTCCTTTTTGACTTCTCGTTTCAGTTAAAAACAAGACGGCAAGATTAAAGATTCGTATATGAGCGAAATGAAATTGAGAGCAGATTATATTTTAGAAATGCTTGTTTTGTGTGTGTAGCAAATAACAGCATGTTAAAAAATGTAATTCTGACGCTTTCACAGCAGGCTGAACAATCACGTGATCACCGCCGACTCGAGGAGCGTATGGGGGTTCGTTCGTAAATTGCGTTATAAGCAATGCAGTGTGGGGAGCTTTAAAATATATCAAAAGTCCCTCAAGAATGAGGCAAAGGAATTCATAAAACATTTTTTAATCAAAGCATTCCTTTGTAAGATTCTTGTTAGACATGTGAGAAGGGGGGGGAAAAGCATGGCGGGTGGACACACAACACTTCGCATGCCTACTCCGGATTACGTTGCAAATTTATATTCTGCCTTTTAGCAGGGGAGTTCTTAAAAAGATATTTCAAATTCATTTACTGAATTTGATTTCTTCAGTTCTTACAAAATAAACTCCAAAGTAGGATCCGAAGTGAAGGATCCAATTAAATATAAGCCTTCAAATTTGGCTTTTAGTTTATTCCTCAGCCGCAAAGGAAATTAGTGTGTAATGAGACAGAAAGATGATAATATGAAAAGGTGGACAACTTAGACAAAGCAGTCACTAATGATATTCGTGGTTTTCAAGGCTCTGATGACGTCGAAGTTGGGTCTTCTGGGTTATAATGCCGTCTGGATTTGTCGGTCCATACCAACATTTCGGAGGAAAATGGTGTTGTCAGGTCAAAAACACGCAATTACCACATGCTTGGACTACAAACACAATGAAATCGAAATTACTAAAACCTGAAGTCCTGATTTACAACAAATATCTCCGTGGAGAACAGATATTTGTTAAAAACAACATTGGAGGAACTGAGGAGAAACACGAATGACCCCTAGGTAGGATAGTCGGTCTCCGGCCTGAGGTTTTTTAACCCGGGGTCTCCCGAATATGAATCGGGAGTTCTAACCACTCGACCGCGACGCTTTATACTGAGATGAACAGACAGGTTTTTCATGGCCGGTTTCTGATGCAGTATGAACATCTTCCTCGTATGACCAGACATGAATATGTCTGATGCACCTATTATTACGTCTGGTGAGGCAGAGACACCAGCAACCACATAGTGCGATGCCCTCGCTCTCTGGATGTATCAATTTGCCTGTGAAAGTTCAGGTCACTCGAATAACAAACAACGTCGTGCAATGCACTTCTCACCCCCACCCCCCCACATCCATGCACCTTAAAGACGAGAGGGGGGAACTGCCTGCTAAGGTTGTGTCTCCTAGACAAATGCATTTATAAATGTTCTACTTTCTTCCGTCTCACTGTTAATATTTCTTTACTTTTCTATTATTGTTCTTATAGATATTTATATTCTCCGACTTCCTTGATTTCCGTGTGCAATATTCGAACACAGTCAGAGAACTTCCTTACGGCCTGTTTCTTGCATTTCATCAGAATTTCCTAGCTTTCTATTTTCTTACTCATTGTTTCTGTTTCTGTGACTATTTCCTCGTGGGTTTTACACCGACAGCCAAGCCATGTTGATGATGCAGTATTCGGGACGAATATGTACGTTCGGCGTCTATCAGGAATGAAACGAAAAGTTACCAGAGAGGTTGGGAGGGGAAATAGATAAGGAAGCACATAATATCAAATTATTTCCCAGTTTCAATACTTTATAACTCGCTGTCTTATTTCCTATGACGGTAATGTCTTTAGTTAAAATTTTTGTTTTCCTTCTACTCGCGAGCTAGTGACGTAGGCGAAACTCGCCTTTTGGTCCCAGGTACTATAACTCAGTGGTATTCAACCTTTTTTGTTCGCGTACCCCCAGATATAATTTCTCTTCAACTTTGTACCCCCAAAGTTTTTGGTGTATAATTCAAATTATACATAGTATATAATCTACATCTAAAATAAATTAAATAAATTACATTACTGATTATTTAGTGTTTATCTTAAAATAATATGTATTTTTTTTAAATTTCACGTACCCCCTAAGATGTCTTCGCTTACCCCAGGTTGAATACCACTGCTATAACTTATAGACTGATGGCGGTAATGAAGTAACATTGGTCCAGATGTCTCTCCTGCTCATCTCCAGTCGATTACGATAAGCCCCACATACACTGACCTTGCAGTAATCGTAATTTGTTATAAGAACTAAGGTATATGAGATTCTTCGAATATCTGTCCCCCATGACCACCATAAACACACGCACAAAAAATAGGAGGTAGTTTAGAAAGGAGGAGGGGTGTTTTAGTAAGAGATATGGACGAATATTTATACATAAAACAAGGGAAACTTGAAGATCGTTTCATCTTCTCAGATCAAGACTTGTGGGAGGTTTCTTTTGCGTTATACCAAAGGTGGCGGCGGACGGCGATACACGTCCAAGTGTGGAACAGGAGGTTTGCCTCAGTCCACAAACATTATCTCTACGCGGAGTTGCGAACTGCCAGCACAACTTCCACATTTATCACACGCTTTAAAACAAAGCGTCTCACGAAACGACTCTGTTTCGCTCACTAAATATCGCCCTGTCTTTGTCACTCTCTTGCACCCCCCCTTTCCCCGCTCCTGCGTCCACTCACCATTCTCTTCCTCATCTCCATCTGTCCACTGTTCGGAATATACTTATTTCCGAAATTTGGTACATGTGTATCAGATCTGTCCAGTTTAATCGATTTCTACGTTCACTCTTAGCAGGTGAAATCCAAGTGACGCTTCTAGCAGAATCCGAAGGCTTTCTCATCCAGTTAAATCCACCCCACAACTTGTTTTCCCTAGATCCATATTAATAATAAACATAGATGGTACGTATAGTTACCACTGTGCATTGAAGGTTTAAAATTCGCCTTTCTTTCGTGTTCTGAAAATCATCATTCACGATTGTGCTTTTATTTTAGACTTTGTAACTTAATGGAGTTGATAAGACGTTGATAAAATAAAATATACAGGAGGGAAAGGACATTTTCTTTGGTGTGAAAACTTATTAGAAGGAGATTGAGATGAGTCACTGTAATTTGAGGCTGTTTATTCCTTCGAAATTATAATATATATTATAAAAAAGTTGGATCTTAAACCCTTTTGTTCATATGTTCGTCTCCTTACCACTCGTCAATGTTTCCACCCATTTTTCCCACTCTTCCTAGATTTCTCCTTCTTTCCGTCTCTTTGACTATCGGCGGCATAAGTTTTGTGACGTAATGATTCTTATTTTTTTCTCGTTGTCATAGCAGCGCGCACCCTAATGAGACCTTCTAATTAACAGCCGATAATCGACCGAGCTTTAATCAAAGTCATCTGACTGCACGATTTATTCCCTTTAAAGATTCAAATATGTCTGATGAATGTGTCCGAAAATCATCCTATCCCCAACCTAAATTAAATATTCTATTTAATTCAGAGTTTAATCGTTTCAGTACATGGCTTCGTATTCCTGGAAACTACAGTAATAAATACAAAATATATTTCTCGTGACATTAAGAGCACGATAAATTACTAAAGCGAGAGATGTCATTCAATACAGAATATTATATGTTTCCTTATCATCATCATCATTATAAGTATCACGTCTGCGCTCGGATTTGAAGTCCATAATTCTGTTTTGAGCATTAAGTCAATCTTAACACTTTCCATGCCACGAACGCGGTATCTCGTTAACAAACTTCGTGCATTTCTGCTCTGAACGACTACATTTTGTAATAGACTGTAAGTAAAGCTAAACTGTCTTATATTTCCACAGTTTAAGCTAACATTATATGGTTCCTTTACAAACGAATTAAGTTGTGTTATCATATAAACAAACAAAAATGGCCTTTTTTCGCAGTAGGCGGATAAATCTGCCTGATGATGGAAGCATTACACAACTCCGAAACGTCGGTTAACTTCTATGAGAATGACGACATGTTAACATCGACGTTTTCACTGGTGAGGGAACCTCAGATCTCAGTTGGTTCTCTAGTTAGCTAGTTTTTTTTATTTTGAGCTGGTATGGGCTAGAGCAGTGGTGTTCAAACTTTTTTTGTTCGCGTACCCCCAGATATAATTTATTTTCAACTTTGTACCCCCAAAGTTGTTGGTGTATAATTCAAGTTATACATAATATATAATCTACATCTAAAATAAATTAAATTAATTACATTACTGATTATTTAGTGTTTATCATAAAATAATATATATATTTTTTAAATTTCACGTACCCCTAGGATGTCTTCGCGTACCCCAGGTTGAATACCACTGTGCTAGAGGGCATAGTTCTTCAAAGATGAAGAAGTCGGGAAGATATGTAGGTAACTAAGTATTTTTTAGTCAGCCAGTTAATTAATTAACAAGTTTTGGAACTATTAAAAATAATTCCTTCATTACAGTTTTCAAAGATAGTTGCGAACTTTAAAGCAACATAAATCCTGTTTCTCGTTGTGGGACTTGTGAGGATTTTAAATACATAAATAGAATATTGAAATCAATTATTATTCTGATAGGCCTATTTATAAAGTCATTGTACTCCGAAAGTCTATGAAACGAACTGAGGAATTGAGACACACAGATTTCTACAATGAAACCAACCATCCAACTTACATAACATTGTAAATCTCCTGACAAAGGACAATTTGTTCTTGTCTTATAAGTATAGAGCAGTTTCTGTAGTCGGTATCATCAATAAATAATTGATTTTCAATTGTCATTAATACCACATGATCGGGGTTCGCTGTAGTAATGCCTCTATCAGTCACGACCCATAAGGACTGTTTTATGGTGTATCAGAGCTTATAAATCTACTAAAAAAGGAGGGATGAAGTATTAGGTACGGAGAACGTACTTCTATTGTTTCCTTAACAACTCCATGGTTACTAAAAAGAACCCACAAGTTCCGGCAGTGAGTAAGCTTAAATAATTGAATGCGTGTTCGTATGTAGAAGATCCAAAAAACTCCAAAGTAAATGAAGGAAGACAAAACATCGTATCTGGCAAACACAACCTAACGATCACTTTATATATTCCATATAACAAAGAATAAAAAAAGAAGCAATGAAGGTTATATATAAATAATAGATAGTGTGGCGTGATATCGTAGCTTTGTCTTCTTATTCTTCACATGCGTGACAATTTCTGTCATTTTTATTAAATTTTTACGATGAATTCCCCTGTCATCTTGTGTTAGGATGACGCATCACATTATTGATACGGATTAATATTCTCTTTATCATGGGACGACATTTCGCGTGTCCCATATGACAGTGTATGCGAGGAACGATGTACAAGAATTACAGTCCACGCCTTATTTGACGCCAGGAGAAAAAACAGTTGAATGTGTAACGGCGAATTACAAGAATGACATCAGTTCATTTTAGTGTTCTTAGCGGTTAGAACGCTGGCCTTGTAATCCTGGGGTCTCGGGTTCGATTCCCGGCGGTGCCCGAATTTATAACTTGTGTTGGGCAAGGCTGTGGTCTAGGCAACACGGAGTTTTCCTCCGGGGGCTTCCCCGGTTTCTCCGTGGCATCCTATTCACACACAGAAGAAGGCAATGGCAAACCACTTCTGGATCATCTGCCAAGAACGTATATGAACAGGTCCCAGTCCGAGAAAAGGATGGAAGGATCCTGTTCATATAGACCTGTCGTCAGACAGAACACTAAAATAAATAATAATCTTGTATGGTGAGAAGTGTTATTCAAACAGTAATTAAACCAAAGCACCGGAAACAGAATTCAAATATAGCATCATTTAACGATGATTTTCAACTACATATGTTATAAACGTCTAATGTTAGGATAACTGTGAATCATGAGTTGTAAAGGTGTAGAAGTAAACTGTCTTAATCTACTTTAGGGTTAATGTATCACCATTTGCCTGGAGAGACTCAGAAAAACCACGCAAACCCTTAGGCATATATAAATTATCGGGTTTTTAGGTGTATATTCGAATCAGCAATGTACCGAAAGAAGTTTAATAATAGATCCTACATAAGTTGCTATCATAAGGTAGCGTTAGTTTATTTCTTTATTTAATGACGCTGTATTAAGACCCTCACGATATTTATCCATACTGTTAACTAACGAACCAAGTCATTAACTCAAGGTTATCCTATAAAGGCTGTTAATTACTCAGTTGTTAAAAAAGACCCACGTCTAAAGAACTCTTAAGATTCATTACCGTGTACACAAAATCCCTGAACTGAGCTCTGACCTGAAACAGTTGATCCAATTTACACATTCATATCACGTTCTTTATTTCTGATTCTAGATAAATCCTTTCGTGGAGTTATATGTGATATAGTCCCTTCTTGAACCAAGGCAAACAAAACTATTTTTAATCATAGGAAAAGACATGCATGTTCTCATTATGTCGTACATATTTTAAATACGTGACTGCACCTAAATATTCATTATCTTGCCGTGTATATCGCATAAATTGGCATAAAAATTGTTTCTCCGTGCGAGAGTAATAATTCAGGACCCGAAGTTTGCAGGTTTCTATTAGCCTGTTAATGTTTTAATTACCATTCGTATATCTTAATGAAGTAACCCATTAAAATGCACCCATTGGACATCGCGTTTGGGAATCTTAAAATTAAAATAGACGCCTTGTTGCTGATACAGAAAGTCCGACATAAATGATTCCCTTTGAATTCGGAAGTTTCAATTATACTCCGTAAAACATCAGCAAGGCGTTTCTCATGCAGGAAGACATTGCGACACGTTTGAAAGCGGATGTGATGTCACGTTTGTTATAAAAACACGTGAATCATATGTCTGTCTGTTATCAGTCGATTGATTCTAGACAGCTCTTCAGAAACGTATTGATTGTATTTATTTCCCAGAAAGAATTAGATTCCACTATTTTCGTTTTGTTTTACATAGCATCCACCCATTTTATCCAAACATCTGTTTATCCTATTATACTTTGACTCATACATCTAACTGTTCTGTATTCATGTATAGGCCTTTATCATCAATACACGCATTTGAGTATGTTATCTGTGACAACGACGAATTTATAAAAGGCAGTCGTCTGTTGTTAATTTTTTATGTCGGTATCATTTTTATACTCAATAAGAAGAAATTTATGTTTATACACACTCATAAACGCCACGGTGGTCTAGCGGTTAGAACGCTGGCCTTGTAATCCTGGGGTCTGGGGTTTGATTCCCGGCGGTGCCCGAATTTATAACTTGTGTTGGGCAAGGCCGTGGTCTAGGCAACACGGAGTTTTCCTCTGTGGCATCCCAACAATTACTCCATTCACACACAGAAGAAGGCAATGGCAAACCACTTCTGGATCATCTGCCAAGAACGTATATGAACAGGTCCCAGGCCGAGAAAAGGATGGAAGGATCCTGGTCATATGGACCTGTCCTCAGACAGAACACTAAATAATAAATAGCCTTTCCACCGCAGATAAGCTTCATTTACTTAAATCAGACCAAATTCAATTTCTCCTTATAACACTTTGCCCTGGTACTGATTGCCACGTGGCTTCAAACATATACCAATCAGCTACAAAGTTTTTGTTGTCATGGATGAGGTATGCTTTCGTTGTTACATGGCTGCCCGCTTTTCCATAAACTTAAAAAAAACAGCGTCTTTTCACTGTGTGGTTCAGCAAAACATTGTAAAACGTCTGGCCGTAACGAATTACGAACATGAAGTTGTCGGAGAAGAGAAAGGTTGTCTTGTATTCTTGTATGTCCAGTTGAACTTAGCTGCGGCATTTGATGGGTACCGTAAATCAAGTTCGAGCTTGACAATAACCCCAAATAAACAGCAGGTAATAAGGGATCGAAAAACGGGATCTCCAATACAAGCTATTTCCGGTTATTGCTTACATTTCTGCAAGTGTTTTCCGTTCTCTGACAAGGAACGCCACTTAGTAGGTCACGCTAAGTCTTAATCAAAGTCTAAAGTTTTCTCTTTGCCTTATCCATCGTCTTGCCCTTATTAAAATCAGAACGTTTCGGAAGTTAGTACTCATACAGGAGGGTTTCATTTCATAAAGACATCTCGTAAAAAGTTGTAAACATTTATAATATGTAACTTCGGTTTTCGCGTGTGACTCGCGTCGAATGTTGAGTATCATCCGGCGTTTCGGCAGACACTGCAGTCGCCATCTTTACATTCGCCTTGAATATTTTGCCACCGCAATCACCCGACGTTGTGCAGTCTTAACTACCACTGACAGAGTCATTAATGAAACTACTAAATAAATATTTGCAGAAATATTTTTTCCCCAAGCCATCACATTCGCTCCCAATTGTACAAATCTTATGCAAAAACTATACAAATTCTAAACAGGTGCCTGTAGGAGCGTTTGGTTAAGAGATTCGTCCCTAAAATTTGTCTGCATTAGAGGCTCAAAGGGGCTTCACAATTAGATTAAAATAATAAGTAACTATGATGCAATATATAATTAATTATTATGATTATTATTTGTGCCCTCCTACAGCTCGTGAAGGAAATAGAGCATTGGAAAGGAACCATATTTGTTTTTAATTAATAGAACCAAATATGTAATAAAATGGAAAGAAGGAAAGGTAAAAAGACGAAGTTAAGTAAAGTCACGCCGTGGTTTTCTTCTGCGACAGATTGGAATGCTAGAACGGAGGGAGACAGGTACTGCTCCGTGGACAGAAAGAACGGTCTCTGAAGATGATGACTGTTAATTATAGTTTCATCAGGAGAAGCGCTGCGGTGTTGTGGTAATAAGCTCCCTGTCCTACACATACAGGACCCCCAAAACCCCACCCACCATCATTGGTAGCTACACTAGTAATCAAAGTGGTACATCGCATAAAGCCATAATAAAATCTATTACCTCAGGCTACGTGGATACTTCCCACTGACAAAAACATTGTTTTGTAAGATGCTCAACAAATATGCTCACAAGATGTTTAATTTTTTTTATTATCGTGCATATTGCTAACAGTCCAAAGAATCAATATTGCAAGATTTGTTTTACGCCGTATATTTATTTAAGATACATTTTAATAATATCCCCCCATCTATTCGCAGGTCTACCAAATTGTCTCTTCCCTTCATGTTTTCGTACAAAGATTTTGTATGTAGTCATACACGTGTGTTAATCGTACCGCCAATGTTTTCATCCTTAATTTAATCACTCTGATTCACGAAGATCGACGTCGTACCATCAACGACTTGTGCGACATTGTTGGGATAGGCTATGGGACCTGTCAGCTGATTCTAAAGGAAGAACTCCACATGCGACGCATCATGACAACGCGCCAGCGCACACCGCCCTCAAAGTTCGGCAGTTTTTGGCCTCAAACACCATGGCCGTCATCCCGCACCCTCCTTATTCGCCGTGTGACTTCTTCCTCTTCCCAAAGATGAAAATTCAGCTAAAGGGAAGGAGATTTGAGACGATAGAAGAGATTCAGGCAGAATCGCAGATGGTGATTGACAGGCTGACAAAGAAAGATTTCCAGGGATGCTTCCAGGCTTGGCAGCGGCGCTGGGATCGTTGTGTTCACTCTCAGGGGAACTAATTCGAGGGTGATGGATGAATTTAATACCTGAGATAAGTGTACGGGTTTTTATAGGCTCAGTCTTGAAACTTTCCGATCGCACCTCGTATTTGTATCTGGTAATTATAAAGTTTCTCCTTCCTTATCATTCATTTTCTACTTTGTGTCCACACGTTTTCCTGAGCACTCCTCGCTCAAAATACCTCAGTGTATTTTATTTTATGAGGCTTATGGAACTATAACTTCATGATCACTAGATCGTCCGAATTATTTGTAAAAAAAAAATATAGCCACGTAGCTTATTCAGCGTAGCATCGGCAAACAATGATCTTTCGGGGCTGCAGAAACTGACATCCGAAATGCAATAATTAGAGGCGAAACAACAGAATATCGGATTACATGTATCTAGAACCGTGAAAGTAGCTGTATTCCGATTGTTACTTCTTTTGTGTATTAGGAGGCATTGTTTCGTCGTGAAACCAATATTGTATCGTATAATAAACGTACACAGTCATCTCGCTCTGAAACAGGGGTATCCAAAACACAGACAACGGGCCGTATCCGACCTGACGGGTTTTTGATCCCGAATTTGGAATTAAAAATCGTTCAGTTGGAGTTTGACTTTTGAATGCGACTCGGTATAAAATGTACGATTTTTAATTAAATAGATTGATTTATGTGTGGGGTAGGGAAGACATCTGATTCGAAAAATGTATTTAAAATGAGAGAGAGATGTGGGCATCTAGTTCAGGGTTAGAAGGTGGTAATGTTGATCACCAGTGGTGATCAACGTGGAGGTGATAAGTTATTGATGGTTCTAATAATGGCGGAGGAGAGGAAAAGGAAGTAATCGATGATGATAACAGAGAGAAGAATAGTACGATGAGGGTAATGGAGGAAAAGATAAGAGTATTGCTAAATTTTCAGAAGTCTTGTACTTATGGATTTAGAAAGGGTGAATAGAAAATTCCATTCATGTTTGGTGGCTTGCTACTAAATAATTTTTGATATACATTTTATAAAATTTTTAGAACCAGTTGCGGATTTGTTAATTTGCAATTGTGACCTGGTAACCTGCGTTGAAAAACTCTGTTTAATTACGAGAGGATTCACAGAGTTCTTCGTGGCTGCAATCTGCAAGATTTGAAGTCATTTCTAAAATCAAACCTTGGTTTGATTCTGTTGTTTCTACTTTATTTTTCATATATATATATATATATATATATATACCGTAAATTTTTTAGGGAATATTTGAATCTCTTTTGTTGTCATTTTGTAAGCTGTGTGAAAGTATCGGCACATTGATTTTTCGCCAAAACATTGGTTTGCTTAGTCTATATTAGCTTTGATTTGAAACATCAGTGAAAGGATGTCATCAAATCGTGTTCTGTAACTGTTACTGACTACGATATGCCTGTTTAATAAGCTACTATTTATTCATATTTTACCATAATCAACTTCTAAACCATTAACCTAGTTTCTTACGTGTCTCACAGTTTTTGATCGTGTTGTGTTTTCGTGACTGATTGGTAGAAAATTTAAATCTGTTTTTAAATACTGTGTCTTTAGAGACTGAGGAACAACCACAGAATGTGCAAGGAAGACTTTCCGCCCGAAGTACTAAAGGTTTCCTGCCGAATACCTGCCCATAGTGTTATAGATCTGTTATTTTATAATGTACCTTGTCCAGCGCAAGAGGGGAGGGAAAACAGTAATGGAGGGGGTAAGGCAACGATCAGAGATATCGATATCAAGAGGAGAATTAATAGCAGAATAGCAATAGATATCACGGAAAATACTGATAATTTGTTTCCATAACACAATTTGATATTTTGCAGAATATTTACCAATGTTCCATTAGACTTTTGAATGCAACTCTAGGGAGTGATATTTTTATAGTTGCTAGTATCACCGCGCTAAAATTTCGAAATTCGAATTGCTTGGCTGGCAGAAAATTGGCCCGGATACAAAGATCTTCCAAAATACCTGTAATTGTTAGAAACCAAAGGCACTTAAATATCAATTTTTAATACAAGTCTTTGAGACGGAACGGTCTGATAAGATTAAACCATGATTAAGAAGAAGAATGTGATAATAGAGTGTCTCATAACCTCATTTATGGACCATAAAGTAGGGTTAATCCCCAGATACGAGGTTAAATGGATACCATGACGTAAGGGTGACACAGCTGGTAATGTAGGGGAATCCCTGCCCTAAACAGATACGACTTGGTAGTGAGCTGATAGTGAAACCGAATTCAGTAAACGCAAACTTTGATGTCTTGGTAGGTTGGCTTAGCGCAGCCATTTCTGACATCTGCTGTGAGGTATCTGGTTCAAATCTCGGTTGGTGTTGCAGCTGCTCACAGAGTCAACAGAAACCTCTGAAAGAATTCGGACGCAAAGAATTCTGTGTAACTGACAACTGCCTTTAAATGACTTACGAATTAATCAACACATCTCAGCAACTCCGTGATACAAGAACAATCTCCTATTGACTGACAGACCTCGGGGGCTATCGGAGACGTCTTGTAGTTTTTCACTGTTCTACGTCCGTATTTGTTGGCTTTGTTTACAAACAGTTTCAATCGGATTGAAGCTGAATTTTATTAAATACCAATAAAATGCATATATAAAACAATTAATTTAACAAACTGCGGTAGACACCTTAATATGAAGGACAAAAGACTCTTCTTTATAAATTTCCGTAACTTGTTAAATTTCTATTTGCTTTTCACAAGTTCATAAAATGTAAAAAAAAAATGTTTTCTGTACAAGCGTTTGATGTTCGCTACTATTCACATTTCTTAACCTCCTTAAGACTGCGCCCAATTTCGCACGTAGTGAGTGTGGGCCCAGATATTTATGGCCAGACAGTGTATCCTTTGGGCAGAAATATTTACGCTTCCAACACACGTTCGGCATTTGTGCCACATCAAACCATTCGCATTGAGTCAGATTAGTTGCATTCTGCAGTTCAAGGACCACGACGTTAAAGGGAATATCCCTGTTTATCCATTTTCATTTTACGTGTTCACTTCATCTAAATTCTGGACCTTGGATTTCATCAGAAATCCCTTCAAGTCACAGCGATGACTACCAAACCCTTTCTTTGCTACCCAAACCACCACCAGCAAAAGAAACTTTATAAAGAAAATTAAGTTATTATAAAAGTTTTGTGTTGTGTGCCTAGTTGAGACATGGAAGAAAATGCACTGATGATGAGTGGTACT
>NW_019059621.1:1436807-1448003 GCF_000696155.1 Zootermopsis nevadensis
AAGATTTCTGTCTTCTGGGTTGTTGCGCTGTGTAGTCTAGTTGATGTTTACCAACGTTTCAGAGGTCATACTGCCTCCGTCATCAGAGTATGAAGATTTCTGTCTTCTGGGTTGTTGCGCTGTGTAGTCTGGTCGATGTTAACCAACGTTTCAGAGGTCATACTGCCTCCGTCATCAGGGTGCTATATATTTTGTTATCGAGTAACGCGAACCCAGTTTCAGGGTGAGTTTTGAAATGTTTGCAGTCACTTAGCCGGCCAGGATATTCCCTGCTTTTGTCGAAACCATGCATTCATTCTTATATTCTCAAAATTCCACCACTGAATTTTATCTTTCACACCCGAAGTCCATGTAAGTATTAGCCTTCCAGATACCTACCTTCGTGGCCTCTGCCTTCTACCGCGTCCTCTCACTTCGTCTCTCTTATGTCTTGTCCTCTGCATCCTGAAGAACCATCAGCCATGTTCTACTCTTTCTACGAACAACGTTACGTTATTCACTACGCTTCGGCTTAATTCATGCTGATAGTCGCTTATCTGTTTGATATATCCCCCTTATTTGGGACGAGTGACAGTCTCCTGTCGATCAAGGTCCTCGCCCTGAAGATGGACGAGATACGTTCCTCCGAAACGTTGGTAACCACCTACAGGTCTACATGGCGTCAAAACCAGGCGACCAGCGCCGATATCGTCACCTCAGACGCCGAACTAGGCAGTTTTCTTGTTCACACGTCCGTCTGTACATTTATTCGTTCGTCACTGCTTCTGTATTAAGTTTTTATAACGTAGAATTAAGTGGAACATTATATTTAATGGTGACTAGGAAAAAATTTGGTAGTTCGAGAGGGGTGGAGGTTGTGGTCCATTTTAAATTACTGTCTACACATTCTCCATCTTAGCCTGGAGACCAGCTATCTTGACTGATGTTACCTCGAATTATGACACGACAGCTTCCTTCCAAATCCTTTCCAATTCATTGCTGACGACATCCCGTAAATCGACTCCATATGGATTGAGATATTTCAAGCGTTGTTAAATAAATAACTAAATAAATACGAGTTTGTTTGGAGAGACTGAGAAAAGCACTAAAATTCTCGGCTAGTATAATCAAACCTTCCAAGCCACCTGTCGTAATAAGAGGCAATTCTTTGTAAATCTCGCCTTCACAGAACAGAATGTAAATGGCGATGAATTAAAATTTGTTACATTCACCCCCCACCCCCGCCCCGTCCAAGTTGTCCGTCTAACATCGGCGTTCTTAATCCTCCCTTCGTGTAAGTACGTGTAATGACGCTCTGAATCAATATATCTACATGGGACCTCCAAGGCGATGTGTTAAGACTTCTTGAAAGAAAGGACATTCCATCACAAAAAGAAGAGACACGAAAACACAACCAGCCCTACAGTTTATTCTTGTACAATTTTGGTTGTTTATAGAAACTCCCAGTTTATCACAGAAACACGATATTTTCTTCTCATTAGGGAAGTACCAGGTTCGAACACCGCCTGTAATTTTGTTGCCGTGATTCTGATTTCTCGTAGTTACCTCAGTCCCATTATCAGTGCAGACTTGCCCGATTTCCCACTAGTATTTTCTATTTTACCGACCGTAACATCCTCGTATTTCCTTCGGAGCGAAATAGACTTAACCTGTGATAGTAATATTTTATTTTATTTAGGGTTCTGTCTGACGACAGGTCCATATATTATGAACAGGATCCTTCCATCCTTTTCTCGGACTGGGACCTGCTCATATACGTTCTTGGCAGATGATCCAGAAGTGGTTTGCCATTGCCTTCTTCTGTGTGTGAATGGAGTAATTGTTGGGATGCCACGGAGAAAAACTCCGTGTTGCCTAGACCACGGCCTTGCCCAACACAAGTTATAAATTCGGGCACCGCAGGGAATCGAACCCGAGACCCCCAGGATTACAAGGCCAGCGTTCTGACCGCTAGACCACCTCATCTTATTATTATTTAGTGTTCTGTCTGACGACAGGTCCATATATTATGAACAGGATCCTTCCATCCTTTTCTCGGACTGGGACCTGCTCATATACGTTCTTGGCAGATGATCCAGAAGTGGTTTGCCATTGCCTTCTTCTGTGTGTGAATGGAGTAATTGTTGGGATGCCACGGAGAAAAACTCCGTGTTGCCTAGACCACGTCATTAAATTATCTACGAACGAGCCACCTTTCGGCCATTTACATGAAACAATATCCAAAAGGAAATGACTATTCACTATGGTTTTCTGAATCATTCATTTGATCTTAGACTTAGAAGCGAACAAAATCATTATCTGCCATAGTCAAGATTTCTCGTGCAGTGGATTACCACTACATCACGACATCTTTATATTCCAGACGTCCTTTATTCGAATCTTGTTTCGAAGTATCAGAATTACGCGTAACTGTACAAGTGACTCTCGTTGTACACGGCGGGGTCGCGTTCCTACGAATCACCACGTATAACAAAAATGCGTAAAACGGATAACGTATAACAATCACCATTTTGATGTTAATCCGGCGCCAAAACTATTTGATGCTAACCTTAACAACTGCGAAACATTCCCTGATAAACTGGTGGACGTTCCACGCATGTAACGGGCTTTAAAAATTTGTCGCTGACAGGAATTTTACACTTCTTATAAAACCTGGGGTCCGCAGTGGCACCCCCCCCCCCCGAGAAAATCAATATCATTGTTTAATAAAATATAAATCTTACAGATTAGTTTTAATTGTTCGCTGAGATGCTGCCTTTGCGCTGTACACATGTGTGTTTCATTTGTGAGTCTGTCACGATATCAAAAACGGGTTCATATCTAAAGAAACTTGATTCAATTAAATATGCATACAAGCGACGCCACCTACTGCATGTAACTCGACTTCTTACCAGATTGTGAAAACGATACGAAACTTCGAGTTACCAAAATGTGGTGAATTTTTGACGTAAATACGTCTATAAGGAAGGGTCATTCGGCAAAAAAGGGGAACGAAAAAGTGTAACCTGGTTACCTAGGAAACGTCGTGTTTACTCGGCATTGTTGTTACCTATAAAACATTACATTACATTCATCTACCACAGACCCATCTTAAGCGTAACTAATTCAAGTTAAATAAGCAATGTCTTAACCAAACTTTACTCAATTGTAAAGCATGTATAAAGGAAATATTTAGAATAAAGCCAATATATAAACTTCCTTTCCGTATAGACGTATTTACGTCAAATTCTCCGGAACCGTGGTTCCACTATCAACTTTTTGACTAGCTGAAATTCTGAAGGAGAACTCTACTCTATTGTGTTAATTTGTAACTTCTGTGGCTCTCAACAGTAATTTCTGTCGTATAGTGGGCATAAAGTCTGATTGGCATACGGAATATCCTGGGTAATTTGTGGTTTATCAAAATCATCAAGGAAATATTGCCAAAGCCGGTTCCTTGTTTATCCCCTAATGCTCCAATTGTAAAAAGTATACTTTTTAACAAGCATTGTCATGTGCGAAAAGTTCACATAATGAAGCTGTGGAAATCAACATGACGTTAATTTTTATTTAAGAGTGCCCACAGCGTTACTGCAGCAAAATTCGAAAGATGCCTATGTTTCAAACCAATCTTTATCGCCCAATAGCTTATCGTGGATCTGATCATTGGATATCACAGAAAAACCCGTTTTTGCCTTGATCCGAACGCAGGACAGTTTTTGGATTTCTATCGTTTGCTGTGGTTAGTTTCCTTCACGGAATGTAATGTGAAGGTAATTTAATTTAAGTTGCGACCATTTTAATAGAATCAGACTATTTCGGTGTCTACGTGTTTTTCATGCCGGTCACAAGATGGCGACAGATGCAGGACTGATTTCTGTTCCATCTATCAGCTAGATACCATAATTATTTTTCACCAATATAAACGCTAAATTTGGAATACAGATTATAATTAGTAATTATAACATGAAAAGCGTTTATGAATGAGGAGACTTTCAAATTTAACGCAGGGTATTTATAAAACTATATGAATCTTACACGTTACTTTGATTACGTTTTTCAACTGTGACATCTTATGATTCATCAGCATTTGTGTTTGTTGGGCGGTTAGTTGCTATGTTAGAAAATGTATGTTCTTCACATATAAATTTGTAGCACCTTGTTAGTTTGTTACAAGCAATTCATGTTATTGTTTATTATCAGTAGTTGGTAATTACATTTAGTTCGATGTACCGAAACTGAAGAAATGTGAGGTTAAGTGGATATTTAATTGTGTTCTTTGCCTGTTTTCTCAGAAATAGAAATTATCATTTATAAGGTGGATTACCGTGAATTATATGGCATGCATAAATTTCCCTCTGTGCTGTAAGCATGTACTTCATTCATTTACTGAACTGAAGGACCACTTGAAACATTATGCTGAAGGTTTTTTACAATGCCCCTTATGCGGCCATAGTAGTTTTGGACTAGAAATTGATACAACATTTAAATGTACATGATGAACAAAGTGATGAAAATGAGGGAAGGCAGAAAACACATGAGATGATAAACAACTGTCACACAGTGGAAACTGATTGATTGTAATGTGTGTGATGAGCAGTTTTGACATCAGCATAACTATGAAATCCATAACTACACCCACATGGACCAGAAACAGTGGCCACTTGTGCCAGAAGCGTTTTATCACCAAAAGTGTATACATTCAACACATACTCAGTGAGCATGAGGCAGATAAGTCTCCATCAGTTACAGATTCTTGCAGAGTCTCAGCACGCAGCATAAAGCATCTAAGAATGCTTCCAAGTGTGATCATTGTAATAAATTGTATTTCTCCGAAGGAGAGCTACAGAAACATGTTGATCACATCCATCTGAAGTTTCGAAGATGTCTGTGCACTCTCTGTGAAAAGAAGTGCTTTGGTTCGCAGATGTCTATGCACTCTCTGTGAAAAGAAGTGCTTTGACAGACATGCACTGAATGCTTAATCAAAGATACACTTGGAAGTCAAGCCTTATCAGTGTGTATACTGTGATAAGCGATTCGTAAGTACATGTGTAATGAAGCGTCATGAGAGAGGACATACAGGCAAGAAACCCCATGTATGTGAAATATGTGGAAAGAAATTTCTTCATCTTGCTCAGTGTTCATTTGCGTCGCCATAATGGTGAGAAACCATTCGGCTGCAACATCTGTGAAGCTGCTTTCGCCTCCAAATCAGCATTGCGAAGTCATAAGCTCAATCATGTTGATGTGAACGCATTCAGGTGTACTCACTGTGATAAGTCATTCAGGACATCTATACAACTTTACAATCATGTGAGACGTCATACACGTCCATTTAAATGTGATATCTGTTCTAAGAGTTTCAGTTCATGGGATAGTATAAGAAGACGTGTACCGACACACGAGAAGAACTACAGATGCCAGAATTGTGGTACCCTGTTCAGTGGTTTTCATAAACTCAATAAACATGAAAAGGAATGCCCCTGTTTTCAAAATTAGTATTATGTGTGTGACCTGCATTGGCAGGAAAGTGAAATAGTTCCTTTTTTATATAAGTTCCTGCTACGTATCATATATCTTTACAATATGGTTACAAGTTTTTATGTAAGACACTTGTCTGAGTGGCGTTCAAGCATCTGAAGAAATCTGGGCTCGTAGACTGGAACTCCTTTTGTTAAGGATAGATGTAACTTTATTATTTTGATTGTACTGTATGCATGTATTGCTTGAAACAGTAAGTATTATGTAATTTTAAACCCAAAATTATAGATACATCTCCCCAAATCTCACCTTTTCAGCGATGATACTGACCACAAATCACAAAAAAATGTAGACCCTCCCAAAATAAATCAGCCCCCCCCCCCCAAATAATGCTTGGGAAGGTGTTGAAGTTCAGATATGTCTGCATTTATGTAAATGAAAGTCATGCACATATAATCAGCAGTTTATCTTCTGGGCAAAGTTTAATTGAAACAAATGTCTTGCTCTGTACATGGTGTAACATATTTCTAATTTCTGTAAAGCCATACATTTGAGTGTTTTGTATTGAATTTTTTTAATGCTAATGTTTGAACCCTATTTTGATGTATGTGTATTTTAGAAGATTGAATCACTTTTTAACCCCCTAAAATATGTTTTCACTGTACACAAGAAATAGCCAAGTAATTGAGTTGTTGATATTGTAAATAGCTTTGCTCAGAGTGATTGAGATTCACACAGAATTGTTAAAAATTTTCAGGGTTGAATTCTTTGGAAAAATTAATGTAAGATGCCACTCCATTACATAAACATTGAATCTGATATTTCTATTACATGAATAAACCAGAGTCCATGAGAAACTGTATATCCACCAGTTATTACCATATTTGAGTAGAGTCTATAAAATTTTGTGGAGGTATTGGCCCAAAACCAGAGGTGACCAAGATTGGAAAGTATTTTGAATAATTTTTTGCTCGGATACAGAATAGCTTTACTCCAAGTGACCATCTTACAAAGAGTTGCATAATCGTATGTATATTTCAAAAGTGGTTATTAATAAATAACTCTTACAATTGTAATAAATGTGCCTGATAGGAAGGAGTGTGAAGTAATGCAAAGATTTTGTGAAGGTGGCAGGTCGAGACAATGACTTTCTGACATCTCGTTCCTAATACTAGTACCATAGATTTTCTTTACGCCCTGCAGAGGGAAGCACTGAGCCACGCTAAATCCAGCAGGGATTATAACTTCGGAAACAGAAAGTATCCATAAATTATCCCCTTCTTTTCAATATGGCTGCATAGCGTTGCACACGATGCTTCAATGTGTGCTTATAAAATCTCAATTATAAACAGTAACATATGTTTTGTTACTTACTTTAATTACCTTCAGTAGTCGAAAAACGTTTACAATGGAGGGAGTAGTACGGTAAATTACTTTATTAATTTATTTTAAATAAAAGAGAGTATTGAAATGTAGCCATCATTCTGAACAGACTATTAATAACGGTTGGTGCACTGATTGCGGAATCCGATTGCTGTTTGTATGTTAGGTTATGAATACACAAATTGTTTTAATGTAAGTTTTCTTTGTTTTCGTCAGTTCTGGATTGGTTGTAGGATTGGGTAATCCACTGCTTGATATTTCCGCGAATGTTGATGAAGATTTTCTCTCCAAGTATGATATGAAACCAAATAATGCTATTTTAGCGGAAGACAAACATAAGCCTCTGTACGATGAAATGGTTCAGAAGTACAAAGTTAACTACATTCCAGGCGGAGCAACACAAAATACTTTGAGAGTGGCGCAGGTAATTGTTTTCACGAATGTTCAAAGTGTTTACCATATGAAGAGTTAATGTGGAAAAAGTGCAGTCATGGGTACTGTAAGCTAACATAACATAACCTAACCGATTAAACCTTTTCAGGAACGAGAGTCATGGGTTCAAAACAACACGGTAATATCCTATGGCAGTGAGATCCAAACTGCATTCTCTTTTCGACCATTATTTAGTGCATAATTCGTGAATAACAAAAACGTTAGGGACTCTTTTTTTTTTACCTGACAAGTTATGCAAAAATTTTGTTTATGATTATTCTCATTTTCTCAGTGGATTTTGAAGCAGCCAGATGTGACTGTGTTTATGGGTTGTGTTGGTCGAGACAAATACAGCAAGATTCTGGAGGATAAAACAAGAAGTGAGGGAGTGAATGTGCAATACCAGTACACTGACAAGGAACCTACAGGTTAGTTGCTCTTAATGTGAAGTTGCAGAATATTAGAGATCTTGTGTCTTAATTTGTGCTGATTAGTATGGATACTGATTGTTTTCAGGAACATGTGCAGTTCTTGTTACTAGTAATGGCAACCATCGCTCTCTGTGTGCTAATCTTGCAGCAGCCAACTGCTTCACAATAGATCACATACACAAACCAGAAAACAAAGTGTACATAGACAGTGCAAAATTCTTCTATGTCTCTGTAAGTTGGAATTTATATACATTCTTCTGTTGGAACTTTAAAACTGCACCATATGAATGGAGATTACTGTTAATTTTGTTCTTGGGCACTCGCATAAAGCCTTCTTGTTCTGTCCTATTCTTTGTGGTTCATGCATTAGAAATTATTTTATATGAAATGCAAGTCCAAAAGGAACAGTAAGGGTGTTTGAACCCACACATGGATACACAACGAAACACTGCAAAATCACTTCACAATTCGTTTTTAAATCAGCTGTACAAGATGTATTGAATAGTTTCTGAATGCAGTAAACTTGTTGTGTGTTAAACATCATTCATTGATTCTATTATTATTAACACAGCATAGATGAAAATAAACTCATTTCAGTATGTAACTAATTTTTATGATACAAGCCCTCATGCCCTTCGGCAGAAAGGCACGCCCTGCATTTCTCCCTTGTGTTCAGTGATTAAATTAGATCGTCTGGTTCCATAGGGTTTTTTCTTGACGGTGAGTCCACCATCCATTATGGAAGTGGCAAACCATGCTCTGAAACACGACTGTCCATTCATGATGAATCTCAGTGCTCCGTTCCTGTCTCAGTTTTTCAAGGAACCAATGATGCAAGCCATGCCGTATGTCGATATCCTATTTGGGAATGAAACTGTAAGTGTAATGGTAAAGTTAAAAATATCTCAGTTTGCGAATAAAAGGTAAAATTGCACATGGATTTAGCACGATCCCATTATGGTATTGTAGTGGTCAGCTTCAGTGTTCCGGATGTCGTAACCTCTCTCAGCCCTCGATAACCAGGAGGCTGGCTTCACGATCCGAATAGCGGCTTTGGTCATGGTTGTAGCAATGAATGTATCAATTTCTGTCATTTTAGTCTTATCGTCTGACATTGTTAAATTTTTAACATAAGAAAATGGTTCATGGGATAAATTTCAGTTTATTTGGTTAATCTATATAATATTTACATAATCACTTGGTAATATTTTATCAAGATATATGCCTAAAAAGTAATGGAGTTAGTAAAATTTTAATGTCAGTTGTGATCTTCTGGGCTCTAAGTTATATTCTTATTCTGTAATGTAAAAGTTAGTAAAATGTTAATGTCAGTTGTGATCTTCTGGGCTATAAGTTATATTCTTATTCTGTAATGTAACTACGAAGACTGCCTATGCACCAATCTTGCCGTTTATTTATTTCTGCATAATTCGGTAATGTTATTCGCCGTTCTTCTGCTGGAATAGTTACTGCATTTGCAAATGAACAAGGCTTCGGAACAGATGACCTGATGGAGATAGCTCTGAAAATAACACAGTTACCAAAGAAGAACCTTAAAAGGCCGAGGATTGCGATTATTACGCACGGACAGAATCCGGTTCTTCTTGCAAAAGGTAGAAGAATCCTTTAAATCTGAAATTCAAAGTGCTGGAATAGTTTGCATGGAAGTATTCTAATTGCATGGTACGGTTAAGGTTAGTTTTTACCAAAATAAATAGTCGAAGAGCTGTAGTATTGCAGATGTGTGCTCATAAGAATTCTCCAAGATGAATTTTGGAATTCTGTCACTAAAAGAGCGTGGAATTTAGGAAATTAAATGAAATTAATTTCACAATTCGAATATAAGATTTTTTTTTCTTTATAAGACATGTAATTTACTAATTGATTTTATAATTATGTCTTTACAGGGCACATATTTGAAAGTTACAGATGAATTTCAAGGTTCATATATGTTGTATATTATCGTCATTAAGGCTTTCTGAGACTGGATGACAGTGTTTAAGAAATTATTGTTCGTCGGAGAGAAATGCATACAGCGTAAACTATTTATTTTATCGAATTCTACAAGCTTTATCTGTGTGTTGAGATAGATTTTTGTTATTGTGTTGAAGGCCGTGACCCTTAACCTTCTACTCCAACTTCTTTCCCTTTTATCTTCATTACATCATTGCGTCATGTGCTTGCCGGCTGATATCGTTGTTCTGCTATTGGTTTAACAACTTTGAACGACTCTTCCTTCTGCTGTACTTAGCAGGTTGATAGAATTGTATTGGCAACACTGTAGCCCTGCATTTGAAAGTTGCTTGGTGTGAATCTCAGTTGGGTTACTGACTAATCTACAGAATGTTTCTGTTCGTTTTGCATATTCTGTGCAGGTGAATCCTAAAAAAGTTTTTTTTCTCCCCTCCAAATCTTTTAACATATTTATTGTTTATTATTATCTCATATAATTTGCGTAGCATTTGTGTGTGTCGCTCTGTGGTCCGTGAATGAATCTGTCTACCTTTTATTCCTATAAGCTCAGTTGAGAATTCAGGCAATGACCTTTTTTTGGCTGTTACTTCATTAGATTGTCTTATTTGTCAGATGGATGGTGAAAGATGAAAGGAATTTAGTTGTCATTTTTTCTGCACAGAACTTCTTGTAAGGGTCCGCAGTGGCCGCGCGGTCTGAGGCGTGGGCCTTGTGCCGGTTGGTCGCTGGGACCGTGGGTTCGAATCCCACTGAAGCCATAGATGTCTGTCCGCGTTTTTCTGTGTTGTGCTGTTCTGCGTACAGGTAGAGGCCTTGTGACGGGCCGATCCCTCGTCCAAGGAGTCCTACCGAATGTCTATAGATCGAGCCAACGAAAAGTTGGGACCCGCAGTGCTCAGGCACTTGAAGAACACGTCGTCCAGGTACGTCTTGTCTGTTCCCAGTGATACACTTCCTACCCATTTTAATTTAAATTAACTTTGCTCTGTGCTATCAAATACTTGTTTCAGATGGTATAGTAAATGAATTTCCAGCCATCAGATTGCCACCAGAAAAAGTTGTAGACACCAATGGAGCTGGAGATGCCTTTGTTGGGGGTGAGTCTACAAGGAAAGAAACTTTGACGCTAGATTGTGGTTTTTGACTATGGTTGCTTTTAGCCTTAGATAACGATGTAACTGAAGTCATTGGATGTTATTCTTTGTGGGGCTGTTGTTTGTGTGGCAGTGAACAGAATTACTCCATTCCTGTTGGAAATGAAACTTTGATTATTCAGGCCATAGCATGTGACTTTACTGTGTAAAATTTTTGAGGTGGGAAGTCATGTTGGGCGTCGTGGCCGAGATAAGAAACAGTAATTTTTAAAAATAAAATATTTCGTATAGTTGTTTTACCTTTTAAAAAAGTTACATATTGTGGAATGTTTACTCTGTAACTGATAGTTTTAGGGTAATTAAATCATGATTAATTATAAGGGAAGTGAGGGAAATGCTTATAAAATTGCTGTTTGTAA
>NW_019059621.1:1448041-1466643 GCF_000696155.1 Zootermopsis nevadensis
GAGGATAATAATATTAAAATGGGTGTTAGGTATGGTTTAAGGAAGAGACTGCTTGGAAAACCTAGATGTAGGTGGGAAGATATGGAGATAGGGAGGGGTTTGTGGATTGGATTCATTGAAAGCAGAGAATACTGAAGTAGAATAGCGTCTTATATCGAGGTAAATATAATAAGAGTTGTATTCATTAAAGACTAGTCAGATTGTGGCACGGACAGTATTATCTGCCTTGTTATGTCATTATGTTGGTTTACTAGCAGAGAAAGTTGAGACTTTGCATCAGTGAAGATGTCAGCGTTGGTGTACTGGGTGTTCCTCTGAAACATTTGTATCAGCCTACAAGCTCAAATGGTTTTACAGCCTAAAACACTAACATCACGAATGAAGATTAAAGTGGGTCTTAAATGACTGCCAGTCAATGCATGAAGTTTATTACTCATGACGTCGAATGTCCAATAGCTTCTGTTTGATTTTGTTTCTGCCAAACCCAAATACCTTATCGTTACTCATCCCTGTTACACAGAAAATTCTGTATTTTCAGGGTTTTTAGCACAGCTTGTAATGGGCAAGCCTTTAGAGACTTGCATCCGATGCGGGATCTGGACTGCCACGGAGATCATCCAGCGCTCTGGCTGTACTTTTGACGGCCCACCCACATTCTTGGAGTAGTCGGGTATATCGCGTCAGTCGGTGCCTTGTTTGGAGAGAAATTCACGGGCTCAGACTTAAGCTCATAGTTCAGGAAGACATGAACCTGTTTCATCCTGTCTCCTTTATTATTTTATTCACATGTTAATCCGATGGACGTTACGCATTATAGCGTAATGTTCAAGGTGGGCCGTATGATTTGTATTGCCCTGGTAAAAGATAATGCAGATCGATGTTTAAAGTGTGTTGGAAATGGGTATCGTGCTCGCCGATGAATGCCGTGTCGTTTTGCCATGTTTGCACGGATTCTGTTTATCTCAGCGTAAAGACATTTCAAAACATTTGGAAAGGTCTGTAAAGTAAGAAGTGTCTACACTTGGTTTCTTTACTCTTTTGCAACTTTCTTTCCGGACTTTCTTCGGTCAACCGTTTCTTCCGTCTGTTTTTCTTTTCCTCCATTTCTTTTATATTTCCATTCTGTCACCACAGAAGCCTATGTTAATTCTTTCCTCTTCTTGACATTACATTTATTAAGATGATCTGAAATCATATTCTGAAACGTGATTTCCGTCTACTTGCCGAGATAATTGTACTTACATTTATGATTTGGAGATGATCTGGGTTAGGAAGAATTTTTGCCAAACTTGTTTCGAAACTGGGGATGTGTAAACTGGTTTCAAGTTGAACCAAATTTTAAACAAACTGGTAATATACCCAAATCACCTAGACTAACTGAGTTTGAGCATGTTATTGCCGCCAAGGGCATTCAGAAAGTTGGTTTTTTAATTTGGTAACAAGAACACACTACTGTATCAAAATAGTATATGGAACTCGACTTGGTGTGAATGCTTTTTTATTATTATTTTTATTTTATCCGTGACGTGCGTCTCGAAGCAAGTACAGACTTTAAACTTTGTTTAGAATGTGTAATAGTTTGTGTGCCAAACAAAATGTGAGGGAAAAATATAACTTCCTGTTGCGGTTCTGACGGTCTTTTATAAAATGTGCTGATATATTTGTACAATTTTTTTTTTTTTTGGGTTATGTTTATGCATTTTAGGTTACATAATTTTAGACAGACATATTTATAGTATTTTTGGTACAAATAGCTTTCTTCAAAATAAGAATTATAGATTGCTTAGGTAGTCCAAGGTTCGATATGAAAGTATGGTACTCGTTACCGATTATGCCAAGACATAGCTTTGTTGAATTTTCAGTTTCGCACTGTGAGGTTGCAGCCTAAATTGGGGAGCACTTATGTTGGGTTTGTGATGAACAAAATTACTTTCTGTTCCTTAGATGTGCAGAGAGGCATGACCAACTGGCGTGTATCTTCAATAATTTGCATTTAGAGGCTTACATCTGTTAAGGATGCCAATCCAGTCGAGTCTCAAATGTGACTTTTTTTTCAACCAATAAAAATTTTAAGTTTATTCGTGTTACAGAATTTGCACATCCCAATTGAAAATTCTTCCACCTTAAACACTCGAGCAGATTGAAAATCCTTACTAAATTGAACTAATATCTTGTGATGTGTTTAAGATTCTAACATTAGAGTTTCTAAGATTATATCTGGCTTAATACTCTTATTTCTTTCTTATTTAATGTGCCCATATAAAATACAAATACCATGTGATTTGGACATCCGAGCTGATATCCGACGGACCCCTCGCGACTGCCCGAAAATAACGGCATGTATGAAGATGGTAGCCTTTTGGGATATTGTACTGTGAAGTCTTGTAAAAGTCGACCAGTTTTTCTGAGGCATCTACTGCAATTTCCCTGGTAATAAAGACCTCTGAAATGTTGGTCAACGTCAAGTCTATGTGGTGCAAAATCACGGAAGGCTGTCGTCTATATATTTTCATTGCCATGAAAAAAAAGTAATGTCGCTTAGAATGGCAATTTGCTAATGCAGTACATTGTACTTAATTATTGTGATACAGGAATAGTGAAACATTAAACATCAATATGGGATATTAATCGTGTAATGGAGAAACGGCGGTCGATTGGCAAAAGTTTGAATGTGGCTGATGTTTATTGGCAATGAATTTGTGATTGATATTGTGAGAAGAAGCTGTTTACAGTTTTTGAATGTGTTTTTACCAAAATGCATAACAGTCGCTGGTATATTTGTCGCCACAGTTTGCACGCTAATAGTGTTAATACTGTTTTTTACCACCTAAGATTTATCGTGGTTTTTATGGGCTACAGTAAGATCGTTATTATAATATTCTGTACCATCTCAGAACAGAAGGTTCTCTCTGTGATGCAGCATAAAATACAGGGTGGTCAAGAACTGAAAATTATCCCATATTTGCTTATATTATTGCCATATTCCAGCGTCCGTCAACATTTGTAAAAGAATCCTGAAATGTATAAATTGAGAAAAATAATCTGAGACACTGTGCAGATTTTACTGACCCCTGATATTGTTAGATTTAATTAAGGGGACAGTGGATAGAGCATGTAGCATGCATGGAGGAAACAAGAAATTAATTGAAAATACATTACGTAGTTCAGATTCGATTGGAAGTTACTCGGAACGAAACCACTTACGAGACGTAGATACAAATCGGAAGCAGCGGTGCATTGACAACTCATTGTTCCTTTTTGGACAGATTCTACAGGGGGGTTGGGAAGTAGGCATTGAGAAATTGTTATAACCTCTATATTTCCAATGCAAAGATAATGAAAATAATTTTTACATGTACGTTTTTAAATGGGAATGCCTACTTACTTCCCACCCACTCTGTATATCTGGATAGCTGAAATTTAACTTTATCATGATGTTCCCGTTAGCTCTGATGCACATCTCTTTGACCGCTGGTGTGTGTGTGTGTGCACAAGGCCACATCGTCATCTACGACTAGAAGTACTTCTAACGGGTTTCAATTGAACAGCAGTATAATATCTCGTACAATAAATTTGAAATCAAAAATTCTTAGCATAATCTGCAACCGGAAAAGTGGTGAGATCGTGCTCAGTTTAACTCTGGTATAATTCTACAGTTCAACAAATATTCCAGTACAGAATTTAAACATATTAAATTATCAATTTTTCTGCTAGTCATTTGTGTTCCTCATTCCTACGGACCATTCACTCTTTCAACCGAATAAAATAAGTGGTGACAATTACGAAAGTAAATATGGCACTAGAGATATTTTTTTGTTCTAATGATGGTACAGAAATCTAACAATAGAATATGTATATATATATATATATATATATGAAATGTTGGTCAACGTCAAGTCTATGTGGTGCAAAATCACGGAAGGCTGTCGTCTATATATTTTCATTGCCATGAAAAAAAAGTAATGTCGCTTAGAATGGCAATTTGCTAATGCAGTACATTGTACTTAATTATTGTGATACAGGAATAGTGAAACATTAAACATCAATATGGGATATTAATCGTGTAATGGAGAAACGGCGGTCGATTGGCAAAAGTTTGAATGTGGCTGATGTTTATTGGCAATGAATTTGTGATTGATATTGTGAGAAGAAGCTGTTTACAGTTTTTGAATGTGTTTTTACCAAAATGCATAACAGTCGCTGGTATATTTGTCGCCACAGTTTGCACGCTAATAGTGTTAATACTGTTTTTTACCACCTAAGATTTATCGTGGTTTTTATGGGCTACAGTAAGATCGTTATTATAATATTCTGTACCATCTCAGAACAGAAGGTTCTCTCTGTGATGCAGCATAAAATACAGGGTGGTCAAGAACTGAAAATTATCCCATATTTGCTTATATTATTGCCATATTCCAGCGTCCGTCAACATTTGTAAAAGAATCCTGAAATGTATAAATTGAGAAAAATAATCTGAGACACTGTGCAGATTTTACTGACCCCTGATATTGTTAGATTTAATTAAGGGGACAGTGGATAGAGCATGTAGCATGCATGGAGGAAACAAGAAATTAATTGAAAATACATTACGTAGTTCAGATTCGATTGGAAGTTACTCGGAACGAAACCACTTACGAGACGTAGATACAAATCGGAAGCAGCGGTGCATTGACAACTCATTGTTCCTTTTTGGACAGATTCTACAGGGGGGTTGGGAAGTAGGCATTGAGAAATTGTTATAACCTCTATATTTCCAATGCAAAGATAATGAAAATAATTTTTACATGTACGTTTTTAAATGGGAATGCCTACTTACTTCCCACCCACTCTGTATATCTGGATAGCTGAAATTTAACTTTATCATGATGTTCCCGTTAGCTCTGATGCACATCTCTTTGACCGCTGGTGTGTGTGTGTGTGCACAAGGCCACATCGTCATCTACGACTAGAAGTACTTCTAACGGGTTTCAATTGAACAGCAGTATAATATCTCGTACAATAAATTTGAAATCAAAAATTCTTAGCATAATCTGCAACCGGAAAAGTGGTGAGATCGTGCTCAGTTTAACTCTGGTATAATTCTACAGTTCAACAAATATTCCAGTACAGAATTTAAACATATTAAATTATCAATTTTTCTGCTAGTCATTTGTGTTCCTCATTCCTACGGACCATTCACTCTTTCAACCGAATAAAATAAGTGGTGACAATTACGAAAGTAAATATGGCACTAGAGATATTTTTTTGTTCTAATGATGGTACAGAAATCTAACAATAGAATATGTATATATATATATATATATATTATGTATTATTTCTCCATTAGATTCATAATGGTTTTTAAATAAGATATTGTTTGCAAATGTTTTATCATATGATATTTTTGTTACTGTGTACACGTTGTTTCATTTAATCCTGACGTTTGAACCGTCTGTGATTAATTTTATCCTAAAATATACACATTACATGAACCAGGATAACGCGTTAATGTGACTGAGTATGAGCTGGAAAGCCAGGCTTCGATTCCCAGCAGAGACGATAATTTTTTTTCGTTACCTACGTGTCTAGACCGACGCCAGAGTGTGACGCTAAATATCATCTTCCCTTGGCGTTGAGATCTAGAGAGTGCGGCATCTATAAACCCTCTGACTGAAGTTGAGCTAGGTTAAAGATATAAACCAAAAAGTCCACCCCTTACCTTCAGCAATTTTGTGTAATTTTAAGTGAGAGCTGGGTCATGTGATGGGGTATGAAGTTTCGATGGGGCAGGTAAGTTCCCCTCCGAAAACTAGTGTTTCACTTTTGTTGGTCTTAAGTCACCAGTGTTTCAAGGACAGGTGACAAGTGTATGATTTTGCACATGATAACTTTCAGATTTGAAGAAATAGCAGGTACCAGTGAAATCTAATGTTTATTATTCCTCCCTCCACCCAATTCATGATTGATTTCGTGTTTGATCTGTTTTGCACTTGGTTCAAAAGACATTGGTGATGATCAGAAAGTGAGTACAAGGTAAGTATGTGTTGTATCATTTTATGAGTCTGAATTATGACGTCACTGTGCCATGTGTAGTGTTTTTCTACATGGTCTCCGTGGAGACTGATAAGCTTATCATACTTTAACATTTTTTTTTCTATCTGCTGATTATCAAAGTCATTACTTCGTATAATCATCTGATGTCAATTTGTCCTTACCTGCAGACTAATCGCCTTTATTCCATCATTATTCCTCAAACTGAAAATCACGTAAGAGGGGGTAAAGCAACCGAAATCTTAGAATGCGTGGAGCCTTGCCTCCACGATCGGGATATTTATGACGTGTGTAGACATGGGGATGTTTTCGGTTACGTTTAATGCAGTGGAAGGTGGCGAGAGGTTAGCTGCATGGAAGATTGTGGGAGGGAGGAGGCGGGTTGTTATGATCGATTTGTAGGGCGAACAATATTATTATGTATTATTCCATGTCCGTACTGGCCGTTTGTATTGTCTGGTCTGAGTGGAAGGGTCGTTTATTTTACGTCATGCACTGGCTGTTGGATTGGAGAGAGAGAGATATTGATCCTCAAAACACTGGTCAGTTACCCGCGAGCTAAGCCGTCTCCCTGGTTCACATTCTCGAGTGGCTGTGATGGATGGGGGAAATTTTCATAATTTGTAATATTCGACAAATTTAATGAGGTGAGTAAAGAAACTAGAATTGGTCGGAAGGGACATCATTGGTGAAATGGGAAAAAAAGTATGCGTGATTTTAGATGCAGACGTTTGGGAGGAAAAGGGTTGTTAGGCTAGGAGGAGGGAGGTTGGATGGAAATGCTCAGGATCGTGTCCAGTGGCGGGGTCTGGTATCAGCGGCGTTGTATCTTCGAGTTTTGTCATAGGCGATGACTTTTTTTTAAAAAAAAAAATTCGATATGTGTTCGGTTTTGCGTTACAAATGCTCCTAGCAGAAAGTTTCAAGGGATTCAAAGATTCAGCACCAAGAACACAAGAAACGAAGGGAGTGTAACTACAGTGTGTTCACTCACATCTGCCACTCTTTTATTCAAAGAATCTCCTTAGGGGAGAAAAAAAACATACGCACCTCAACCTGGTCTACCACTTATTCAAAATTTGGAATCGAGGAACGTTACGAACGACCGGGTTTCGATTCCCAGTAGTTCATGATTTTTCTCTGAACCAAAATGTCCAGACTTACATCCAGTGGATAACGAGGTTCTTTCCTCGGGGTTAAAGAAACCAGTACGCGAGGCTAGGAATGTGTGGAGTTGTACCTCCACTTCGCCATTTATCTGAAATATGCAATGCTCAATCACTTTACAGTTGTATAATTCAGTGTCACACATTATCTTTCTTCTGGTTATGCAATCCGGTTTGTTTAAAGCATTACTGCAAAGCTCTGGACATACCTCTCACGATTAAGTGAGGAGATCCCCCTCATGGATCAATAACCTCACACCAAACACATTTGGAAAATCTCCTGTCTGTGGGGGTGTTTGGGTTAAATGAGGCCACTAACGCCCCCACACATAAATTCAGAAATTATTCACGAGTTTAAGTGACTTTATGATGTATTTATAATGCCCGTATGCTGTGTTGCCAATTTGCAATGGTTGCGTAAGAGCTGTTTCCAAAGATTTTAGATTTCCAGATCACACTGGACAATTCTGTTTCCTATGCAAGCGACCCCTGCTTCGAATCTCGGCACGGATATCAGTAATTCTAAGATGTATCATTGTTTTTCTCAGCCCCTCCATGGAACAAACTTTCACATCCTTCATAATTGCCACACATAACCTCACTATCGAATCCTATTTGATGCTTAAGCAATATTATCGTTATTTTTAAGGCCGAGTGAACTAGTGGTCTTCCAAGGAAAGGTCTCCGTGTGTAGTTTCACTTGCAGGCTTCAATACTGGTATCTGCGATGTAATTTTGTATGTGGGCCTCTGTTGTATTGAAGTAGCTTTTTATTTCTGAGGAGGGCAAAATTCTGTTATGTTAATCAAATCTGCCTCACACATTACATGCAGAAAATGGGGGCTGGCAATATTCAATATGCAGTCATGAAAGGAAACAAAAAAGATTGTTATAAAGTAGTACAGACGGTGGTCTAGCGGTTAGAACGCTGGCCTTGTAATCCTGGGGTTTCGGGTTCGATTCCCGGCGGTTGGGCAAGGCCGTGGTCTAGGCAACACGGAGTTTTCCTCCGGGGGCTTCTTCCCCGGTTTCTCCGTGGCATCCCAACAATTACTCCATTCACACACAGAAGAAGGCAATGGCAAACCACTTCTGGATCATCTGCCAAGAACGTATATGAACAGGTCCCAGTCCGAGAAAGGGATGGAAGGATCCTGTTCATATGGACCTGTCGTCGGACTCTATTAAAAAAAAAGTAGTACAATCTCCCCCTCACTTGTGGTAAAACGGACTGTTGTAAATCAATACGCGTACCGTCAGCGATTTGCCGATCGCCGGGTGATAAACACTGGATTGACCAGCCAAATAATTTAAAATAGAAGTTCCGCAGAACAGACTGTAGTCCCCCCCCCCACATTCTCCGTTTCAGCCCCGCGACACAAAACACCACTTTATCCTGACGCGGAAGACACGGGGGTAGTGAGGATGGGGTGTGAATATGCCACTCACTTTTCGTGGATGAAAATCTCATCCTCTCCTGTCCCTTTGCGTATAAGAATTCGCGAAAATCCCGTTCGGTTCTGGGCTGTGATAAAACAATGTACAACGACCACCTTAACACACAACACCTCGGTATCACAAACGAGGCTGTGGCCATCGAGTCATGTGTGCGCAGCGAATGTGTAGTGATTATGTATTTACGTTTTACTTTATTTCGGAGTGGTCTCATCCCTTCAGACTGCCCATTTTATCTCTTATGATTTTATATTCTTCATAATAACTGATAAAATGTAAAAAAAAACTTTCTCATTATGGAGTTTTCTGCAGTCCCTGTCATAACCCTTCTGAGAACCAAGTATTCTCCGAAATACCACAATCTGTGTTCGCCTCAGATTATCTCTCCCTTTAAGGAATTCCGACCAAAATTCTCCATTCATTTATATATCCCCCCATGCACGAAACTTCGTCACATTTAGAAAAGATTTATTGTCTACTTTCCCTTCACACCTCTCCACCCGTTTCTTAAAGATTCTTTTTAATATTATCCTCCTGTCCGCTCCTAAATCCCCCAATTGGTCACTCCTCTTAAAGATGCCCTACAATAATAATATACACCCTCCCACGTGCGTCATTAACCTAACCTACCGTCAATCAATCGTCGCTTGAAAATGAACAGTAAATATGACGTCAAAACATAAACTGACCTGCTCTGTGACGTTCGTTCCTATTGATTTAGTGAGCCGTGTGCTCGGAGGCTTAGTATATAATGTAATGGCAATAATTAGTCAGTGGAAAAGTAATTAATTGCACGACAAAAACAGTGCAGGTCCGGCGAGCGCACTGCGTTCGCTGATTGGCCAGTAAGCAGCGTTCCTCAACTTTTTTTTTATCGCGAAACGCTCTGATTTGTCAAAAGAAACTATGGATGATGAACCAATGTGTTTTTGTATTACAAGTTTTAATTACAAAAGATAAGAAATTGTCCCCTTTTTTATGACGTGCGAATGTACAATTTATTATAAAAATTTGCGGCAAGCTTGAAAATCTTGTGGGGGGGGGGGGGAAAAAAAGAGTTTGAAAGAATATTTGGTGCCCACTTTAAGACAAGTTTCGCCGATTCTCGTAAATGGTCTGAGTGAGTGTAACCTAACCTAACCTAACGTGGGATTTTTAAACTTTTTTATGCATTTTAAGCCGTACTCTTATAAGTTTCGAGTGAAATCGGGGAATTATAATGTCTTATATAGTTCTTTGTTCAGGAAGGTCTTAATTTAAGAATGTTAAAATGATTGTTTTCTAGGATTTTGCGCTGCGTTGTCACCTAAAATTTCTAATTGCATATTCTACACCATTCTCGTTCGTAAACCATTGAAGAACAACGGCTGACTGTTTCGATGGTCTTTATGCTAATTTATTACGCCATATCAACTGTTAAAGATACAGAGCACCGAATGAGACGTGGTAATATGACTGTGAATGATGAGTAGAGAGAGGTGTAGGGGATTTAAGATTTCATCCTCTTATGTGCCTGAAAGTCGTGTCAGGATTGTCTGTTCCTCGACTTGAAGATGGAGGCACTGTGTCCCTTCGATGTAGGACAATGTAGTCTGAAGATACTGCCCTGCGTTTCAGAGGATCTCACTGCCTACATCATCAGAGTGTTTTATTATCCTGAACCCAGACGACAGGCATATCCTTTAATATGTTATTTCCTAAATAATATTCTTAGTTGATATGGCGAGGATAAAATGTTTTAATGCCAAATAGTTCGCTTATTTCTGTGATGTTTGAGAATTTTGCCCCAGAGACTGACGAAGACAGAATCTTATTTGTGTACCGATCTACCGCTTGTTACATCGTAGGGACGTTATTGAATTTCTAGAGTCTCTGGAGCCAGATCTCTTCCGGGCAGAAGTTTCCCTCGGACGTATTGGCATTCAGTACGACGACAGACAACGATCAAACTCTCTTGAACTCCTCCTCCCGCACGCAACAAAATTTTGCCAAGGGAATTGACTGCTCAGTTTTTTCTGAACTCAAATAAGGCTGGAAAGAAATATTGAACGTGACCAGAAAGATTTACAGACAATGTTTATGTTAGAAGAAGGGAAGGATGTAGCTACTTTCGAGTTTTGTAAAGGAGACAAAGGTCTCATGTGGAGGCACGGAAGTCCTCGAAGGATAGAAGCGAAATTATCACAAACGTAAATTATGTTGCTTCTAATTAAACACTGTAAGTTATAGAAGTCTTGGACGCTATATCATGAAGTAGATTCATATTCTCACCTCATTTTAGCAAGTTTCGATTTGAATATAATTCTTCCGTCTACATTTTGTTCTCCACTGTCGTATGTCTGTTCTCTTAAAGTCTTGCGATAAAAATGCATTTATTTCTAGCGTCATCTATTTCATATATTCTTCTAACAATGTTGGTCTCACCATTTTTCTTCCAAACGGTGCACAGTAGGAGAACATGACAGAGATAAAATATATTTCTATTGAAAAAACAACTCTTCTTCTTTTGTTTCGGAAACTAGGCACGGAGTGTCGTAGAGAAAATGATAATTACAAAATGTTTCTCTTGAAACAATCCCGGGAATATTTTTATATATATTTTTTAGTATAAATTAAGAGCATGGGTCTCTTAATCACGTTGGAATGTCATAGGAAAACATTTTAACAACAGATTGCTGTGTGCGAGATTCGTAAGCAAAGCGTGTTAGAGAAGTTTCTGCATCAATAGGGAGGTTTCATTTTATTTTTCAATGCGTTTAATTTATGTTTATTAACGGGACAAAAAGTATCCCAATAAAAGAAGAAATAGGACTCTAATGGTAATGCATTGAAGTTTTACCTTTGCGACAATATGTTTACATGTCAGGATGGCCGAGCGGTCTAAGGCGCTGCGTTCAGGTCGCAGTCCACTTCTGTGGGCGTGGGTTCGAATCCCACTTCTGACAAACTTTTTTTTTTATTCTAGGAGACTGTCCCTATCATTACCACCAATTTGTATTTGCATTTTAAACCCTGTTCAGATTCCTCTTTCAAGCACTGCAAGTTTAAAAATCAGTGGAATGTAACTAGTACATTGTTCATCAAGAATGGCGGGAAGTCAAAAGTACACATTTAATTTTAACTTAATCTAAATTTGTATTATTTGTTATTAAATTGCATATAGTTTAATTTAGATAACCGGATGAATGCACTGTTTAAAATTATGCCAACAATATAAAATTATACTGTTGACGTACCTGTGGTAACGTAAATATTTATTTTCACTGAAACAAATTATCAAAGGCGAGTGGCATTGACCTAATTTAACATTTTTAAAGCAGATTGTTGTTACATTACAAGCGACAGTCTTCTGGAGCGGCTGGTGAAATTTGCTTGTATTTCTTGAGCTCTGTTTATATGTGCTTCCTGCTACTACATGTTACATTTTTAAGACCGCTGATAGGCTAGTCAAAATGGGATAGACTAAACAAGACAGGATTAAGATTCGCAGTAAAATGTACACACACCCCGTTAGGTCGAGCACACTCGACAAGACAGTGTTGATCAGCATTTGTTGCCGTGGAGACGAGTCTAATATTACGAAACTGGGAAGGGGGGGGGGGTTTATCGTTATGACATAACTAAGCATTTCTACAATTGAGCTGAGGAATGATTTCGTTTGAAGTCAAACAAACAGACAACTTGTGACGATAATATTAAAATGGAACTTCATTTTACTTAAACTGTTGTGTCCAGATCCTCTCTACCAAAGAGTACAGGAGATTTTCTCGGCTGGTATAAAATTGATAACGAATAAAGCTGATCACTCGCGTCGTATAGTGCCAAGGTAAAAAATGAATGGATTCCACCATTGCTCTGCATGCAAAGGACCAGTTAGATGCACATTCTACAGAGACATTTCCACTAGCAGTAATAACAAACAGAATTTATGAAATCGCTGCCCTGCTTAGATGTATATACTTGCTATGTAGAAATGGGGCTTCTGTATATTAGACAACATGGAGTCTTCAAACGTGGCATGTATTAATAAGTACAGGCTGTACTTCTTGGTAAAAGTGACGATGCAAGCGGTTTATAGTTCGCCTAATAGATGTCAGCAGTAGTCTTTAAAAAAAAGCATGTCCGTGCTATGACTTCGAATTGGACAAGTGTATTAAGCAGGTTATAATGAAGTACAGGAGTGATCTTTTGTTCAGGTATTTACCTCTTTTTTTCGTAGTTGCTGCCCTGTTTGGCATTGACTGATACTGTCAGTGATACGCCTGTCTGACTTGTACTGACGTACTATTTAATCATAATGAAACATATATTGTAGCCGTCGATACACCAACTCTCAATTATTAAAAAAGATAATATTATTTTGAAAGTTATATGCTGTTTGTTGTGGTCCGTTATAATGTCTGGAGAGTTGAGGTCTTGAATTTTATCACTCAATTTATCAGGTAATGAGTTATTGTTTTTCTTTCGTCTGTGCATATGAAACATTTCATATCATATTTCAACACATTGAACCAATGGGCAAAATTCTTTTATGTCCCACAGGCTGTATCAAACACACATACCTAGCCACTTCACACCGATTAGAGGAATTTATCCAATGATAATGTGTAATGAAACCTTAGAAGCCAATGAAATTAAGCGTACCATGTTTATTTTTGTGTCGTTGATCACCCGCCAAAAGATTTTATTATGCCACTTATGATTGGGGAAATAGAGATAAGAATTTAGTTATGTAATATAATTGTTTGCGGATACTATTACACAATTACCACGTATAATGCAGGTCATGTAAGTACTTTAAATTTAAAATATTGAGGAATAGATGAAGAAGAAGTTCACGTTTAAACGATGTTACCGCCACAGATCGAACTTTAGATTCTCCTTTACGCCATAGGCTACGTTGCTGTATGGATGCGCGGTAGCCATCTTGTCAGAAGTGTAAACCTTTGTTGATTCGGTGATATGTTGTCGTGTTTCAGTCTATTACTGTAATTAATGTTGTTAGACATTGTTTGTGGAATCTAATAAACCTGTAAATATTGTAAGAGAACGATACAGCACTTAAGGTAAGCTTGATATAGTACAAGAGTGATGTGGGAAGTGAGAAATTTGTTTTTTCATGCACGCTAAGCGTAGACTGAGCAGTTTCGTTGGCGCGTACGGGTGTGTGTGCAAGCTCTGTGTTCGGACGCATTTATATAATTGATAGCTGTGTCGTCAGCATTCGATATGTCACATCGGGTATCGCCAATGTCTAGTGATTGATATTGATGTTCTGTGACGTTGCTGCCTTGGTTCTACAGTGAAAGAATTGACCTGAATTTAGAATCTGTAAAACCGCCCAAGATGGCTGCCCGACGGGAATTTGGACATTGGTTATTATACGAGCTTCTTATGAATTTCAAAATGGTTGCGTATGAGTGATGCAATCGATGTCGCTTGGTTATGATATTAATGTTAAAACTCTACTTAATCGCGCTATGGAGTGTAGTGTTGTGTATTTGTTGTTATTTTCTGTAAAATTGAGGTTATTAAATGTGGTCGCGGCAGCTGTGTCTCGGCTAAGGGGAACGGGCTAGGGGGTGCGGACATACCGAAGAATGCTGACGCTCCCTGGGCAGTGGGACGGGGAGATCCGCGGTACTTTGTGCGTTGTTGTTGAGTCGAGTTACGACGTTGTACAGTAAAGACACGTTTTATCTACATGTGGTGCAAATAGCGTTTTTAAGTTCCACTGTTTTGTGCGATGGATATTAAATATTTTTCTTTGAGAAATATATGTAAAGAAACGCTCATTGCAACAGTTGTGTTTAGTGTTTATACATATTTTACATACGAGTAATGCAGTAGTTGACGTACATCGCTCTCAGTGCCCTGATTTTATTTTGGTTGCAGGTACAGAATGTCCAGCTATTTTTTGTGTTGGGATCGTTGAATTTTTTAATTAATGCAGGTGTGATTTTATTTTATTATTGATTTCTAAAATGCATTGTATTTTTTCCTTTTCAGATGCTTGTTTGTTGCCTTCATTAAGGTTAAGTGAAAGAAGAACGGGACGAGGCGAAAGGCGGGACTCCGTTGTCATGTGTTCCCGCCCGGAGCCTGTCACAGAATGAGGGGAAAATATGTGAACGTGTATAGTGCAGTGATGTTTTTGAACGGTGGATAGGAAATGTGAGCAACACAGTGACGTAATTTTACTATTATTTCCAGCGAATAGAAGTAGTCGTGATCATGAGAGATCAAGAACCGGTGAGCCATGCAACGTGGACCACATGGATCTTGGAAGCCATTCGCAAGATCCGGAGTCAGAAGCAGAGACCGTCTGTGGAAAGAATTTGCAATGCGATCCGTCAGCATCACAGTTTCAACGAGGATGTGATTGCCGATAATTTAGAGCAGGCTGTCAAAGAGGGCAGTGTGCTTAAAGTATTCAACAAGGGCCAGAGTTCGTACAAGGACCCTGGCGGGCTGCAAAGTCGGCAGCTGAACGTTTCCAAAGGGACGGATCTGTCAAAAGTGATCGCGAAAGCAACTCGCGAGTTAGGTAAAAGAGACGGATCGACTTTAAAAAGTATCGAGAAATACATACGGCAATCTCATGCGGTGAATCTTGCCTCCGGGGATGTTGATTTTAGATCGTTGTTACGGATCTCCGCGAAACGTGCCGTTGCTCGTGGACTTGTTTGTCAAGAAGGACGCTTGTTCCGGTCCGTGGCCCGGCCAACGTCTGCTAGTGCGATTTCTAGCGTCGAAAAACCACCGAAACGGCAGTCTGTTTCACCAAGCAAACATCGCCGGCATTCGGAGAGTCATGTCCAGGCGGCGGACACGCCTAAGGTAAGTCGTGCTGCATGTGTGTGTTTGAGCCGTCTTGTCTCAGAAATGCAGGTCTCAAACCTGCCCGATATTTGTTTTTTTAAAATCTGTTGAAGTTTAAAAGCAGTTGATTTTACCCGTTCCCAGTTTGCTCTCTGCGTGCTTTTCTGTTGCTGACCACGTGTTCGCTCACTCACTATGACGTCATAACGTTGCCCTTGGTCTGGAAGCGGCATTTTAGCGCTCAAAAAATTCGGAATCTCCCCCCCCCCCACAAGTTATTGAAATGGATCAAAGCACTGGGTACATTAACGCCCTTGACAGGAATTTATTTGTCGAAAAGTGTTTTAATATTATTGTTTGCTTTGTTTTTATTCACACACAAGGCTTTGCATGATACGTATATGTAAAATGATGATCATTGTTAGGTCCGTTAGGTTTGGATGATGTTTTGATGTATTTTCACCATTTAGCAACACAAATTAAGTTAAAAAAAGTGATAATATCTTGAAACGCTGATTTTTTGTTGCGCCCGTGAAGACTCAATTGTTATTTAGTCGCCACGAAACCTATGTTTATTCTACATTTGCGAATCATGCGACACCTAGTTTGCGAGGCGATTGTTGGTAAATTGTTGCGTGCTAAAAGAGACTTTGTAAAGTACATGTTAATAAGTTTCTTTATGTGGAAGACAACGCAGCATCCTGTTAACAGCCGTTAGACCATTCTCAGAAACAACAGTATTTCCAGTCATTTTATAATTACCATTTCTTATTAAAAATGTATTTTACTGTCGTAAGGCGAACATAAGCGTAATTGACTTCTGTTACTGATTCGTTTACTCGTTATGTTGTAACTTGCATGCTAATAGGAGAGTAATTTATTTCAGGATAGCTTGCAAAAACCCCTCAGTTCTGCTTAGGTAATTTGAAATTTCTGCTGATGGTTTGCATGGAAAGCAGTACTGTTAGAATCTGTATATTTAAAAAGACAGCTGCTGTCACCAGGTTTCACTGGGACTCACCGGTAAGTGCAACCCTCTCACCCCGCTAAACGAACCCTTCTTAAGCATTTCCTAGAAGGCGCCCTTCGCCTTTATGATCTGGGGGAAAACTTAGTGTGGTCTTCTCATATGTTACGTTCGTACGTGGACAATGCAGGTGACGGGGAGGTGGGGGGAACAAGCCGAGGACACGTCCAGCCTTGTTTTCACTTTGTTCTGCAGTAGCCGTGTTTGTACAAATTGGTAAAGTTTATGTTCATAATTCTGTTAAAATATCCTCCTCCTCCTCCTCCCCCCCCCTCGCCATGGTCGTCCATTGCGTGGCGTGGCAACGCTGTATGCAACAACACCGGTCCAGCTAGTTTGTAGTTTCCCATTTTAATCCAATGTCTCTCTCTCTCTCTCTCTTTCTCTTCTCGTTTTCCGCTCCTCTTCGTTTTACCTTTCCCCCCCCGGTCTCCTCTTTGTTATTATGTAACTCACGGGGTGGACTCTTAAACAATTGAATAGACGGACGAGCTAGAAGGTAAGGCAGGGCTCTGCAAACATCGTCTCTTTTACAGCCGCCATTTTTTCAGCTCAAAAGCGACATAACGCGTATTGCGATGATACCTGGTCTGTTAATTCACTTGGTAGTAACAGTCGGCGTCGTTGTTCTTTCTGTGACAGTAGGTTTTTTTAATGTTTCCCGCTTCTGTTCAGGTTTTTTGGGGTATTTGAGGTTTGAACCTCGCATCAGAGACTGGTTGTCCAGACTGTTTTTTTTTGTAGGTTCCTGAGGCCCACTCTGTGTGTCATTATTGCTTTAAAATTAGTCATTGCCACTTCCTTCCACATCCCTTCCATTTAAACATTTACAGACGTGCCATTCGACTCAATGAAATCTATTGTTGATAGATCGTCTTTAAATGACCCAGAGAGTAATAAAGGTCGTATATTAAGAAGGAAATATATGTCTGTACATGAGCACCTTACCTTAAGGGCTTGAAATGGACGTGGTAATAAGACCCCCCCAGACATTATCAGATTTCGGCCGTCAAATTATCTCACCTCGCCCCAAGTCTCTGCCGGTAGTCGAACTGCTGACATTCCGTATCAAGTATTCTGTCACAGGTACACGATTCAATTTCTTAAATTTCACTGCGCAGGTAAAAGTCGATCGGAGCGAAACGAGGACTGTGTGGGCGTGGTGTTGAATGTTCAGGATAGCTTGCAACCGCCTGTGACAAGAAGCAGCTGCTACCCGTTCAGTGGTACAACAGCTCCCCCCCGAGCCATCCGAAATTCACCCCAAGTAACGTGCTGTTAAAAATACAACCTCCGTTAGGGTTACAACCGCTTCCACGGTGTTAAGCACCCTTAGGCGGTTAGTGGTTCCGCGCCTTTCAAAGGCACGTGAGCGAATATCCTACGTTTTAACCCTGGGAATTATTTTATCGTTAACATTATTTCTGTTGAAAATGTGTTACATCTTTGTGTGACTGAGAATGTTGGTTAGGAGTGAACATTAGGTTGACATCGAAATTTAATTATATTCTATCCTTTCGGAGCTCCTTTCGTCTATCAATTTCTGTTGATATTTAATACTTCGTTTTTCAGTGTTTTTCTTTTGCTCTTTTGTTAAATAGTTCTGATGTTTTAGTTCTTTACATCGCTGTTCAGAGGCCAGCTGTTATTGGTCAGTCAACTTTCTACGTCCAGCCCCACCCTTGCAAGTCGATCATAAAGTCAGTTTTCGTAATATATCGAATGAGTATTATAACTTGAATGAGTAGTATTATTAGTATCAGTTGACCTTGTTGGTGTTGGTACTTGTAATAGTTGATAACCTCTTTTTTCACATATCGTCATTCCTTAAATAGGTCTTCAGCGTCATTTATACCAACACAACAATGCCGAGTAAACAAATGGCTACAAATTGGTTTGCGACGACGACAAATCAAATTGTTGTGTTCTATTATAAATAGAATACAACAATGGCGAGTAAACAAATATTTGTTTGGTGACGTCATTTTTGGCTACAAATAGGTTGGCGACGAAATTGGTTGGCTACAAATAGGTTGGCTACGAAATTGGTTGGCTACAAATTGGTTGGCTAGAAATTGGTTGGCTACAAATAGGTTGGCTAC
>NW_019059621.1:1466955-1483121 GCF_000696155.1 Zootermopsis nevadensis
TTTGACGACAACGGGGAATCACAAATTTTTATAGTAGAGAAGAAGATATTGTTGTGTTGTACTCGGCATTGTTGTGGAACACAACAATGCCGAGTATAAACAAACATAAGTTGACATTGTTGATGACGTCATTTTTTGACGACAACGGGGAATCACAAATTTTTATAGTAGATATATATACACATACATATGCATGAACTCGTTGAACAAACGTGTTCACCGACACGATCTTTGGTTCTGTCGGACGTCTCGTTATCTTTAAAAGTAACTGACGTAATTTGTTTGTCAGTTTTGCGATGCACGTGGAAAATGAAAATGTTCGAAATTTGCATTAGTACTGAGCAGGGAGCTTACTTACGAAACACAGTATACGTGTTATGTCGTGAGTTGTAATTAAGAAAATTTAATATCAGGGCGAATCCTTCCTTTTCTTTCAGAGTGCAAACGGAAATGTTTATATCGACAAAACTTCGTAGCCGATCGTCAAGATTTGACTTTAGATAAGGGATTCACGTGGTACGTCTTTCTTATCGGAAAAGATATTAAGCTACGGGATTTAATTTGAGACGAACCGTTGTATGCGTTAGTAACTCTTGAGAAACTGATGGTCGCTCATGGAACCAGAAACTCACTGTCGTCTTCAAGAACACCACGCCAACGGTTTTAGTCCCGAGTCTGACCAGTCCAGTCCAGTCCAGTCCTTCAGGTACATTTTTAATTTCGTTCCGGGTGGAGACTGTCCTGACAATTGTCCATGGTTTTCCTCAGTTTCTGCGGGCGAAATTCTAGGAGAGAACCTCCCCGCCCTCGTACCCACTGACTGGTTGGGGGCCACTACGACCAGTCTGGACGTTGTGAAGAGGGAAATCCATCGTCACCGCCTCCTTCCAAATCCTTACCTACCCACCGTTTTTCATATTGTTCTCAATAACATCTGCATTTCAAACACCATGTTCACAGGACCCAAGTTGGGTCTACGACCTGTGAACAGATTCTCGTGCTGTTTACCTGAAATGGGGCAGAGTTCCCGGCTGGTTACTGTGGGCTTGTTTCAGAGCTGTGTATTTGATGGTTGGACAAACAAATGGACCAACTGGTACGATAAAATAACACGGGAAGAAGTCTCAGAAATAAAGAAGTAATTGCCCCGACAAAGTTGCAGCTGCTGTCAAGAAAAAGCAGACCCGGTAATGAGTGGTTCCCCGATAACACCCCCCCCCCTTCCTTGCCATGCTTCAGTTCCCTTGGCCGAAGACCGACTTGGTTGTACTCTCTAGGGAACGTTTTAATTACGCGTAGGGTGTAAGGGACATCCGAGGCGCTTGATCTCGAAATAAAGACAGAATCTGTCGTTACTCCACGTGAACTGACGTGAGGGGTGTAGCCAGTCCGAGCTTTGAACCGCGTACCTTCCGAATACAAAGCTGTTCCGATGTTATTTCTGTTTGACTTCCAGTGACCTGTGATTGTAGTTGTTATAGCTTCTCGGAAAGAATTGCTCTGATCTGTTTGTTTGTTGTGTTCCTGTCGGTCGGCATGGATACCGCGTTCTGGCGTGTGCCAGTGTGAAGGAAGGTCCATGATCCATTAGTCAGTCGAGGGCCTGCGCTTCTAGCCGAGGTGCGGGGGTGGAAAGAAGATCGATACGTATTATATAGGCCGTAGGCAAATTCTAGAACGGCCTCACCGTCGTTAAACCTGTTCCCACAGCAGAAAGTATCAATTGACGTCTCGTAGCTTTCGCCTGCTGATTTGTCTACGCCCAGGACAGCGTTTGTGGACGATGAGATCATTGTCATCGTCTGTGATCGGTTCAACGACGAGGATTTATGCTCACTAGGTTAACGTTTTACCAAACGTAGTGGCTTGAGTTCTAGGCCCTCGTGAGTGTGGGTTAATGCAATGAGAGACGTGGCCTGAGGAAGGGCACGGAGACCATTGAGCCTACCGAGATTTTATCCGAGTACTTTTCATCAGCTGCACGTTTGAAGTGATATTTCTTATTCTCTGTACGTAAGGAGCTTTAGATTCGTTGTCTGGTATTCGAGGGTTTTGCGCTTTGATTTTCGGGGATGAACGGAGGGGGTACGTTAAGTACTGTACTTCTCGCATAATTATATTTGATTTATTTGCGGGGAATCGAAACCCGGTATCACGGATGTGAGGGCGAGGAAGAAGCTGTTTGGGGAGTTGGTAGCTTCACGCTTCGGCTCGTTTTACCCGGAGACCGGTAGTCCATAGGGCTTGGAGACGAAGAGGATTAATGCGGATTTCCGTGAAATAGGTGGTCAGTGTATCGGGATATTCAGGGAAGGGTTCGTTGACACAATGGCGTACGTCTTTTCGTGGTAGAAGGTCTCACTGTCCATGTTCGTGGAAGGTATCGTCTTGGTTCTGTTGTTGCCAGCTGAGGTTGTGAGGCTCAAAGGACGAAAACTTTGCTTGGTGTTGGTATTAGTCATCGTCCGATGAGTCCCGTTTGTGTGGGAGGACAGTGATGTTGCCAGCTCGTGACCTGGCCAACTAAAATCTCGAATGGGTCTCATCGTGCAAGCTGGTTTTTAAACCTCGGGGACGTGGAAAGTGTGCAATAAATTACTACTACGTCGTGACTCAGTCACAAGCAACACCTTGCGGTGTTGCCGTTTTGTGTTTTTAAGGATTTTCTTAGTACAGGTAGGCGTTCTTGCTACCTGGGTTCGCGCGTTCATGGTCACACCTCTGTTGGACCTAACCTCAACAGTTTAATGACAGGGACGTGATGAGTTTATCATTTTATTTTCTTTGCGATTTCCTCCCCCCCCCCTCGCTACCTGTGTTGGCCAAAAAGACGTCGTCACACATTTCTTGCGTTCCTTATAAAATATGTGAAAAACTAAAATTAATGTTCTTTTCAGAGTAATTGATTCTTTCGAACATTCGCTTTGACACGACGATGTAATAACGTTCGATCTCCATAAATAATCCCATATGCCACACTTGCTTTGACAGTAACACTTCATTTTGCTTTCGTGGGTCTTGGATGTTTGTTTATAAACAGCGATTATTTCCTTAAACAGCGTTAACCAGTTGATCTTCGTAATGGTGAAGTGTGGTGTTTTCTTCGCGGTACGCACTGAATTCTTAAATGTAATTTAGACGATCTATGATTCTCACTGTAAACAGCGATTATTTCCTTAAACAGCGTTAACCAGTTGATCTTCGTAATGGTGAAGTGTGGTGTTTTCTTCGCGGTACGCACTGAATTCTTAAATGTAATTTAGACGATCTATGATTCTCACTGTAAACAGCGATTATTTCCTTAAACAGCGTTAACCAGTTGATCTTCGTAATGGTGAAGTGTGGTGTTTTCTTCGCGGTACGCACTGAATTCTTAAATGTAATTTAGACGATCTATGATTCTCACTGTAAACAGCGATTATTTCCTTAAACAGCGTTAACCAGTTGATCTTCGTAATGGTGAAGTGTGGTGTTTTCTTCGCGGTACGCACTGAATTCTTAAATGTAATTTAGACGATCTATGATTCTCACTGTAAACAGCGATTATTTCCTTAAACAGCGTTAACCAGTTGATCTTCGTAATGGTGAAGTGTGGTGTTTTCTTCGCGGTACGCACTGAATTCTTAAATGTAATTTAGACGATCTATGATTCTCACTGTAAACAGCGATTATTTCCTTAAACAGCGTTAACCAGTTGATCTTCGTAATGGTGAAGTGTGGTGTTTTCTTCGCGGTGCGGACTGGACCCATAAATATTAATGTATGATTCACGCGTCTGGTTTAGAAGTGGGAAGAGAAGGAACGAGTCCGCAATGAAACATGTACAAGTCGGGCAGCCAGCTGTATTGATTGAAGAATGACGGCGTCTGTGAGATATTCAGATGCATCGTGGAAGGTGGGCGTCTCTGCTCGTGGGCGAGTGACGTGGAGATCACATGCTGGATGCCCAGGTTCCCCTCCCGACATCGCCTGTGGCTCAGATGTGATTTCGTGTCTGAATCGAACCATTTCAGAGAGCAGAGACACCGGGTGATGGCGTTAAAATGTTTACGTATTTGGAATGTGGCGATCGTACCCAAGTTTATATTTATTTTGTTCATTTTCTGCATAGACAAAAGCTGGTTTGGTATCTTATCGAAATTGGTCATGGCTCTCCTAGAACTTTACCTTGTTTTACCTCTGTCTTGTCTCTTTTTGTGGGCGTGCGCACTAAAAAATGCCGAGCTGATTAGCAAACTGTAACGCGTGGAACCAGCTTCGTTGAAGTAATCAATTCCATTTCCTCCTCGTGATTAAATAAAACAGCGTGTAATTTTCCGCAGATGTCTTTTTTTGTCTGTGTTGGGGTCGTAGGTGATATTTTACGACGCATAAGAGGACACGCCACATGGCAGACTAGCAGGCCTGCATATGACGTCACCCTGGCGCGTCACGGGGTTGACGTTTAGGGTTACCCGTTTCAGGAGACTAGGTCAAAGATTGAAATGGTTGAATGCCGGACGGACAAATGGACGTCTTGTGGCTTCGGAAACGTAGGCCTCAAGGCAGGAGTAAGCGATTAATCGGCGTAGTAATAAACGATAAGTGGGAATAATTTGAATTCCTCCACCTTGTGGTGTGGTGAAGGGACTGCTTGCGAGATTTAACACGCTGCCAGCCGGGAATTGATGCCTCGTCACGGGTTCACTCGGTGATCGATGTTTTCAGGGGAGGGGTGGGTGAATTAGTCGCCGCTTGGGCGGACCAGCTGACGGACATGCGAACCATACAGGGTGTGCAGGAAATTACGCCGAGATAATTTTGTGTCAGGATAGTCATTTGTACGTGTTTCAACACACGCTTTTCATATTCTATAAAGAAATTTGGGCTGATAACTTTTGAAGAAGCTGTTGGAATGGAATGAAATTTAGCATAAATGTCGTGCCACCAGAGGGAGACTAATGTTTGAATTTTTGAAATTTCTTACCACCAGTGCGAAATGCTGAGGGTAACTATGTGTGTGGCAAGTTTAACTTACCCGGAAGTCAAGTACTCGAACGCACGGAAGTGGTCTACTGAACAGCTGTTTATAGTTCCTGTTGGCCCCACCGTGTGGTATGAACACACAGTTTTTCAGGCGTCCGGGCTAAGAATCGAACTCACATCATTCGGTATCAGAAGGGATTGAATGTTTGTCCCTTTCTGTGTCTTCACACATCGTTTTACAGATCAGCTGTGATGAGTCAATAACCGCGCTGTTTTTAGATATCGTGGTTCAGGTGAAGATTCACGAGTAAACTTTTGAACTCTTCAATACCGAAGGAGGAAATGCTCCACATTCTGAAGTAGCGCGTCCTGCCAAATTCACTGCGCAGATCCCACCACGATTATGGGAACAAGTATCGATCGTGTGTTTGTTGTTCTTGTGATACGTCACGACTCAAGATCCACCCAGCAGAGTTCTCGGCGTTGGTTGTGCACTAAAGAGTGTCCTCCTGCGGGCTGGCTGATATAGCGCCTAAGTAATTTATGCATGGGATACGTACGTACAGTTTGTAAATGTAATGTACCACGAGGCACTGACTGACCTGTGTCGTGTTTCATCAGAGTTGTGGCATCTTCATACCAGCCTTTATTACTCTGTGTACGGTGGTCTAGCGGCTAGAACGCTGGCCTTGTAATCCTGGGGGTCTCGGGTTCGATTCCCGGCGGTGCCCGAATTTATAACTTGTGTTGGGCAAGGCCGTGGTCTAGGCAACACGGAGTTTTCCTCCGTGGCATCCCAACAATTACTCCATTCACACACAGAAGAAGGCAATGGCAAACCACTTCTGGATCATCTGCCAAGAACGTATATGAACAGGTCCCAGTCCGAGAAAAGGATGGAAGGATCCTGTTCATATGGACCTGTCGTCAGACAGAACACTAAATAAATACAAGGATTGTGCGATGTAGTGAGTAAGCTGACGGATTGTCGCGTGATTTTACCAAGCACCGTAATATTTTTATTTGTTCAACGACACACCCTACTTTTAGGCAAATATCCTGAAACGTCTCTCCATGCTCGAGGCATTAAGTAGCATGCTAATAAGCGAGGAGTCTTGAATAAAAGTAATTATACATGGAATGATGTTCTAAACCAGTGGTATTCAACCATTTTTTGTTCGCGTACCCCCAAATATAATTTCTCTTCAACTTTGTACCCCCAAAGTTGTTGGTGTATAATTTAAGTTATACGTAGTATATAATCTACATCTAAAATAAATTAAATAAATGACATTACTGATTATTCAGTGTTTATCATAAATAATATATATATATTTTTTTTTAAATTTCACGTACCCCCCTAAGATGTCTTCGCGTACCCCAGGTTGAATACCACTGGTATAAACACAGTAAAATAGTCGTCTTGTGTAGCTGGACTTGATATAGATTATCATTCACGGCCACTAAATAGTCTTGAGATGCTACAAGAATTGTAGTCACGTGGTTGTAATTGAATGTTTAACGCTGGTTTAAGAATGAGACCGCGTATTTAAATCCTGATAATGAACTACGGTGAGTGGTTTGGTCAGCCCTTGACCTTGGAAACAACTTGGTAAATGTCATTCCTCTTAGTTGGAGGCTGAGTTGGGTACTGAAAGCTGGTTTGTTGCTCGAGCATCTTTCTTGTTTTATAAAGCAAGTCCTAAATACGTTGCATTTACTGTGTTATTATATTTTTTGAGGCCCCTGTTTGCAGCAGCTTGTGGTGGGTAGAATCGTCATCAACAACTCAAACGACACCCGCCAGTCCTCTTCACCAGATCTGAACAGCTTTTTTTTTTTTAAAACCCACTTCGTCTTTCAGAGATCCAAGTTACGAGCTCCAGTTGATTACCCCTTAAGTAGTTGGTACGAAATCTTTGTTCTGATGTGTTTGTATTCGTGTCTTGGGCAGTCCTCGTCGCCTTTATACGCTTAATAATCCCCATGACACAGCGCTGTGAGTTTCCGTTTGCATTGGTGCGTCATCGATGTGCATTTATCCTGTACCGTCATTAGTTACACGAATGATAATAGTCTTCTAAGAAAAGTAGGCATTTTCAGAAATGACACCAAAGTTTTGAGACATCCAGTTTAGAGACCGCTTGTATTTTAATTGATAAGTTTAGTCAGTGAAAGTTGGGAGCTGTTTCATCTCGTGGACATTATCTGATCTTCACTGTCCTGCCAGCATCCCCTGGCGATATCTGCCGTCAAGCAAAGCCAAAATTGGATGAAGTCGATGTTTGCTTTGTGGCTTTGTGGCAGCAATCTCAATGCTTCGTTCGGTGTCTTTACGATGTGACGGCGACAGCGTAAAGATATTCAACGCTGTACCATTATTATTGTCATCCCAACTTTTTAGAATGGGCTGTGAAACGGGGAACGTAAATGTATGGGTTTTTAATTTGAGCGTAAAAGGGTTTTCGTGGTATAGCTTTTGATATTTCAAAGGTGTTTGTGTACACAAGCGTCTTGTAGAATGTAATTGTTTTGTCCGCGAGTTCATTGCGGTGCAGGGCGTGTGGTATGAATACAGGCGTAGAAAGGGTCTATCGGACACACAGCACAAATAATGTGTCGACGTATTCCTCGTGCGTGCCAGTGACCCCCAACACTTTGAACCAGAATGTCGAGGCGTCGGTCATAATTCGACGATGTTTGAGAACAGAGTGCTGTCGAGAATGCGCGTATTTGGACCAAAGATGGAGAGAAATTGTGATTTGCAGTCGCCTTGGAAATGACATTTAAATTATGCCAGAAAAATTTCTTTTATAGTCGATTTATGAAAGAAAAATGTTAAAGAGAATGATTAATTCTGTTTGGTACGGAACAAAAGTGGTTTCTGACCGCTAGTTTTTTTGACGTAAATACGTCTATATTTTAGGGTCAGTGTCATTCCGCAAAAAAGTGTGATGAAAATGTGTAAGATGGTTACCTAGGAAACATTTCATTACATTACCTTACCTTATCTTACATTACTTTACATTCAGCTACCACAGACCCATCTTAAGCGTAACTAATTGAAGTTGATTAAGCGATGTCTTAATCAAACTTATCTCAATTGTAAAGCGTGTATAAAGGAAATATTTAGAATAAAGCCAATATATAAACTTCCTTTCCGTATAGACGTATTTACGTCAAATTCTCCGGAACCGTGGTTCCACTGTCAACTTTTTGCATTATGGAGGGACATTCCGTGGGAACAGCGGTTGCGTGTTTGTGTCATATTTACTATGAAAATCGGAAATGCATAGAACGTTTTGGATTAGGCTGTCTTTTACATAGTGGGGCTAAAGTAGTAAGTCTACGAGAGATCTCAAAATATCTGGTCTTTGGCTGGGGTTCAAACTGAGTACCTTAAAGACTCGTTACCTCTGCACTACACCGACGATTACTTGGAGGAACCTAGGAAGAACATGTCATTGATTGCATCCGTGAGGTGTTTTGTCGGCGTTGTGAACGAGCGAGGTTGCTTTGTCGTACGTGAAAAGCTGTCATTAGTAGTTCAGATGGATGGAACGCGGAAGTGAGCAGTTTAAAATGCAACGAACCTCCTCATACCATTGCGAAGTTTTTAAAATGGTTCAGACAACTTTTGTTACCTGACCAGTCTGATACTTCGCAGCTGCGCCGCTCGTAAGAGTGCATGCTATTCTGAAAGCCGGAAAGAGAAGATTCCCGGAAGATGAATAGAGAGAGATCTACCATGATGAGCTAGTTCAGAGAAGCCAACACGTTGCCAAATCTGTTAGAAAGGCCGCCAGCGCGAACGAGTTGCATTACAGGGCTTTACAGAGTTTTTGCGATGTCTTAGGCACTCAGATAGCATCTGTTTCGCCCTTTTTTTAATAGTATATGTTTGGGGAAGTTTCCAGAAAACGTTATTTCGAACAACTGACTACGTGCACGTCACATACTGAGAATTTACGTAAAAATGTAAATTCATGTCTTAATTTCGCCGGGTTTCGCGTGATATTGTAAAGTGAACATGTTTTAAATGGGAATTCTGAAGGTTTGACCACAGTTATGCAATTCAGTTCATTTATTTAAGTGCTTGTCAACAGCCAAATAAGGCCAATAACAGCCAAGCACTAAACCAGAGTATTTTATGTAGTGTTCTGTCTGACGACAGGTCCATATGAACAGGATCCTTCCATCCTTTTCTCGGACTGGGACCTGTTCATATACGTTCTTGGCAGATGATCCAGAAGTGGTTTGCCATTGCCTTCGTCTGTGTGTGAATGGAGTAATTGTTGCCACGGAGAAACCGGGGAAGCCCCCAGAGGAAAACTCCGTGTTGCCTAGGCCACGGCCTGGCCCAACACAAGTTATAAATCATATGAACAGGATCCTTCCCTCCTTTTCTCGGACTGGGACCTGTTCATATCCGTTCTTGGCAGATGATCCAGAAGTGGTTTGCCATTGCCTTCTTCTGTGTGTGAATGGAGTAATTGTTGGGATGCCACGGAGGAAAACTCCGTGTTGCCTAGACCAAAAACATTACAAATACAAGAACAAATAAACACATGAAACTAAATATATAAATGTAGTTATGTTGTTAATTTAATATAAAATGCAAATTTATTTTATTTTTTTGGGGGGGGGCACTGGTGGGATAAAAGTCAGTGTTTCAGAATTTCGAACCCATTATGAGATCCTCTAATTGTAACCGACAGGCTGATTGCTTGATCCCATCTCTTACTGGGTAATTATTTTCCAAAATAACTTAATTAATTACTATAAATATACAAGGAGGAAAGAAAGAAATAAACAGAACTCTGTTCGGCCACACAGTTCATTACGTAAGTCGAAACGATTTAAACTAGTTTCCGAATATAAACTCTGGCGTACTAGTATTTTATTAACGATTCAAGCCGCTAATATAATTTACTCGGTACAATCAGACAGGCACTCAAGCTTAACTTCTGTTTCGTACATCCAACACGCCCTAAAATACGATGGCGTCGCTATACATTCTGGAGAGAATTAATCTAATAATTCATATGGGTATAAGCACTCTCTCCATGCCACTGAGGAGTTGTGTGCGACGGGCAAGTAACAGACGGTGTTCGTACGCTGTTCTGGTAATTCAATTACTGAATAACTTGTCTTTTTGGGGGTACAACCCCTGTGCCACAAGCTCACATTGTGTGATCGCGACCTTATGAAAATTATCTCAGTCTGAGTGATCCGTAGTGGAGAATGACTTTCTACGAGCCACACGTAATTCTGTACTTCTATGAGATTTTTTCGAAGATGAAAATATCTTTCGTTCTGTACCTGTGTTAATTAAGGCAGGCTGGAATAACGTCGAGAGAGATGGTTTTAGAAGCGTTATGCCACTGCTGTCTCATCGATTCTTCGTCGGTGTAAACACTGAGGTTGGCAGTCAGTAATAAGGTAAGCACGCCAGAAGGCTGGTCTTTTCTTTCCCTCGTAACAGGAAGTTAGGAGTCACGTACAGTCCCGTTCATGAAAAAGTTGTGCTCCGGGAAGCACATGTCAGAATATATTACCGAAATTGCAGGTAGAAAGGTGGTTTCGATGTAATTACGCGTATGTTATCTCTGCGGTCATATTTTTTTCCTTTCCCTCAGTGAAACATGTTTTTTTTTGGTCTGTCTTTGTTTGGTTTTTCGTAGGAGTGGGGTAAGGAAGTAGGACAGGAAGATGGTTCCAAAGATGACAGAAAGATAAAGTTTTACAAGGAGCAGATGGCGTAAAATCTTGTATCGGGGCATTCTGTTGTGTTTTTCGTGCATTTATATGTTATTCACGTATTATCATGTCACTCCAGAACATGTTTCGACCTTAATGTGGTCATCACCAGGTTCACTTCAACTCTGCTTATTCACCCAAATCGATATGTTTTGTCGTATTACATATTGTATGCTGATTTTGAAGGTGGTTAACCACTAGAGCAGTGGTAAACAACCTGGGGTACGCGTACTCCCGGGGGTACGCGAAGACATCTTAGGGGGTACGTGAAATTTAAAAAAAAATATGATAAACACCGAATAATCAGTAATGTAATATAATTTATTTTAGATGTAGATTATATAATATATATAACTTGAAATATATACCAACAACTTTGGGGGTACAAAGTTAAAGAGATATTATATCTGGGGGTACGCGAACAAAAAAAGTTGAATACCACTGCACTAGAGAACAGTCCCAAAACCATAATACTAGTAAAACGACGTTGAAGCCCTCGTAGAAATATTTTCTACCTCGTCTGGTCTTCGTTACTTTTTCTGTGTGATGTTGGTACCGTGTCTGAAGTGATGCTGTTGAACGACGGTATCATGATGTAATAGACCAGGGGTTCGCAACCCTGACCAGCCGACGTGTTTTTGTGCGGCCCTCGTACGATTTTTGTAATAAAAAGTGGGAGGGGAGTGGCCCAAGGGCTGAGAACCCCCTGCGGTAGACACGTGTTGTGCGTCTAATGACGGAATACGAAATGACAGTCGTACGCAATAGAACGCTTTAAAGTCACGTATAATTTCCATCCAACCTCGAGGATGCAACAGCGGAGCAGCTGTTCAAATGAGAAATTGGACGGCCACCAATTTAATTAGTTACGGAACCACGCAAGAAGTCATTTGATATTCAAACTTAGTATACATTACGTTCCGAGACGTTCAAATTAGTGTAGATCTCCAGGATTATAATATTATGGAAATATAATTTTTTTAATTACTTTCCGGTTCGAAATTCTCGCATAGGTGTAGGACTTTTTAAGGATTTAGGACCTCTGCTGAAGTCAAATGTGTACTTCGACGGAATTGGTCGATTTTACCGGATGATCTTTAAAGCCCGATTGTAACTGTATCACCTGATGTGCTTATCAATAACTCACAGTATATTTGTGGCTTTCTTGTGATTCTTAGTGTAAACAGCGATTAGTTCCTTAAACAGCGTTAACCATTTGATCTCTGTAATGGTGAAGTGTAGTGTTTTCTTCGCGGTACGGACTGAATTCTTAAATGTAATTTAGACGAACTATGATTCTCACTGTATACAGCGATTATTTCCTTAAACAGCGTTAACCATTTGATCTCTGTAATGGTGAAGTGTTGTGTTTTCTTCGCGGTACGCACTGAATTCTTAAATGTAATTTAGACGAACTATGATTCTCACTGTATACAGCGATTATTTCCTTAAACAGCGTTAACCAGTTGATCTATGTAACGATGAAGTGTGGTGTTTTCTATGCGGTACGGACTGAATTCTTAAAAGTTATTTAAACTATCTTTGTCTTCCGTCATAATTGTTAATTTGAAGCCACACAACGTCTCCGGCTGACAAAGATATTTAAAACAGACCAGATGTTCCCGACCGTAACAGGCATTTTTAACAAATAATTGTTGGCTTCCTCTCATATTTATTCACCACGCCAAGAGAAATCGTAAAAAAAGGAAACGAAAACCTGATGTTTTTCAGGAGGACGTTCTTTGTTTTAAGCTGCGGGCTCTTCATGTGTAGGCGATGTGACCGTGCATTCTGCCCACGCCATGAGTTTTGGCTTCACACTGGATAGGACCCGATCAGCAGGTGTTCCACAGTCTGATCAACGTAGATGCACGTCATAATTGCATAGACTCCGCGTTATTTGACCGTGTTTCTGGAAACCGTGTCGACTTTGTTCCTCCAGCAGTGAACAGAACAGTAGAAGGAAAGAGAACTCTGGGACTTCGTGTACAAATTCGTGTAATTGCGAATCTCATGCACGCAAACCCCCAGTGTACTTCGGGGATGTTGCTGTGTAATCAGGTAGAAGTTAACCGACGTTTCGAAGGTGCTTGCTGTGTCATCAGGGAGATGTGTGTATCACAGAAGTATCTGAAGATCTTCAGATAGTTACGGTGACTTCTTGTTTTTAGGTGATGTAACCAGTCGTAGGGTCAAGGTCTTGTGGAAGTTTCTCAGCCGTGGCCACTCGGAACTGCTCCCACACATTGTTCTTGAAGCTTTAGAAAGAAAAAACTTCGTGTGTGTTATCAGGCGCAGACCCAAACCCTACTTCTGATAACCGAAGCGCTCGTCCACAGGATGACGCGGGCTTTACCAGTAGGTAAGACGGCTGGAGCCACGGTGGTCTAGCGGTTAGGACGCTGGCCTTGTAATCCTGGGGTCTCGGGTTCGATTCCCGGCGGTGCCCGAATTTATAACTTGTGTTGGGCAAGGCCGTGGTCTAGGCAACACGGAGTTTTCCTCCGTGGCATCCCAACAATTACTCCATGCACACACAGAAGAAGGCAATGGCAAACCACTGCTGGATCATCTGCCAAGAACGTATATGAACAGATCCCAGTCCGAGAAAAGGATGGAAGGATCCTGGTCATATGGACCTGTCGTCAGACAGAACACAAAATAACATACACACAGAAGAAGGCAATGGCAAACCACTTCTGGATCATCTGCCAAGAACGTATATGAACAGGTCCCAGTCCGAGAAAAGGATGGAAGGATCCTGTTCATATGGACCTGTCGTCAGACAGAACACTAAAATAAATAAATAAATAAAACGGCTGGAGTACATAGCTGTTCTCCTCCATCACGGTGTGGTCTGTGGCCTCAGTACAGACTCTGCTGGTGGTTAGAAATCGACTCATCTGTGGGAGGGACGTATTGATGTTTGAATTGTCAGAAACTGGAGTATATTGGTATGAGAAGAGATGTTATAACGTGATCTTGGATTAATTTCTGTTCTCAGTTTATTTTTGTAGATTTCTGAATCTCTGCGCGCTGTGGAGAGATGATGCCTGACGAACGTTTATCGACAAGTCGGAGCACTATAAATAGACGCGTCTCTTTTGAAAAGTATGACGCATATCTCCGCAATCGATGTAATGAATTTTTTTTTTACATTACGTGTTGTCCCATGTGATCGTTCGACGAACACTGGTTACGGTGTGAATTGATATAATCGCTTTTTCGTAATGGAATTTATGTGAAATAATTTTAAGCTTTCTCTGTCGGTTTCAACGCGACAGTCATGTTACAGTTGTCATACGTGGACTCCACGTCATTTTTAAGAGGATGTTATCCTCTACGGGCTGGAAGACTGGGGTTTATATCCCGAGAGAGATAAGAGTGCTATTACGTATCTGAATAGGATTTTAAATACCCCGACGATTAGAGAGGACAAGCCGTAGTGATCGATGCCTTTGGACGATAACTTCATGCGAGGTGTTCCTAGCCCACCACTTCGTCATTGTCCACTGGTGGAGCTTAGCTTAACAGTTGGTCTGAAGTGGCAACCACATTTCTTCACACTCGGTTTTTAAAAAGTATGTAATTATGACGTATTCCCTTCTGTGTGCCCTTTCAGAACTCATATCAGGGCCATGTTCGGTGGTAACATTTTTGCCGATGTGTCAGGGGCGATACGTAGGATGACTGCTGGTTTGTCTTTGCTGTGAGGACTGTCATAACAAATTAGACACTTCCGTCTTGCTCTTACTACGCAGTAGGAAAGTGTTTTATAAATTCAGATTTTTATGAGCTCGTTGTGTGACGTAATTTGTCGAGAATGTATGCTGTTGGAATCACTGTTTACTTAGAAGTTAAGTTGCCTTAATGTTGTCATTCCAAGAAGGGAAGTGACAACTTGGGATTCCAAATATACAGCTCACATCTGCTAGCCACTTCACTGTTCCAGAATGCCGTAAACCCGCCTGCGTATTTCTGGAACAGACTGTACTTTCTTCTGTAAAAAGTTATAATCGTTACGTACTCAGTTTTCAGAGGGTAGTTTTCTGTGCACGAATTTTACTGGTTTCAAGGCATAGGGCGCTGGTCTTAAGTACCGTGAAGAGGCAGGCGTTGATGTGTCGTGAGCTGTGACCCTGGTGTTAACGCACAGCCGATGGCATCCCCACGCGCCAAACTGTGTCTAAGTTTAGCGCGCGCGAGCCGCCTGTCAGGGGGTCATCTGGAGATTAGCAGGGGATTCTGTAAAGTTTGCTCTTGAGAGACACTTCTTCCGTCTCGCCCAGTAAAACAGGTTCCGTTGCTCTGATGCTGTCTGCTTGTACCGTGCGAGATTTCAGGTTCTGACGCAGACAAGTATGAAGATTGGTCGACGTCGTCTTGGATGTTGACCCGACGTTTAGCAGAAACTCACTGCATCCATCATTAGGGCGATGATGGCTGGCGGTGGGCTTGGCGACCCTGTCAGTACCTGGGGCGAAGGTCGATGCTAGTTTGTGATTCGTGGATCTAGTTATTTACTGTCGTAGACTGTACAGGATGATTAGTGAATTGGAAAGGATTTGGAAGGAAGCGTTTTGTTTTATTTTTTGAGCATAATTCACTGGTTGTATCTCGTACAAACTTCTGTACTTTTGTTTGCCTCCGGGGGTTGAAGGTCGCGTTGCGTCTACACATTTTTTTTTAAAATTTCAGTTTCAATTTTTATTAAAAATCCACTACATGTTTCGATCTCAATTGGTCATCTTCAGGTGGTTCCCTTTAAGTGTTCGAAACTGATAGATTTGTCTGGTAATTTGTATACATTTTTTTATATTTCTGACTTCGCCATGTGTCTTAAGCAGCTTACGTATTTAAGTAGAGTAGACTATGTCGGTGGAAATCTGTAGTTGAACCATGTTTATAATCAGTAATAAAAGTGTTTATTTAATGCAACGAAAAATTCGTGAAGATGATTGACTGTCCTCTGGGTTGTAGCGCCGTGTAGTCTGGTATATGTTTACCTGCCTCGGTGCCTCCATCATTAGGACGATGAGTCATCTGTGATCTGGAGTAGAATATTAGTACGTACATCTGCGTTTTTGCTACCCGCTGTGGATGGAGACGTATTGATCTAATTTTGCTTGAAGTTGTGCTCTGTTGCAACTGTGTTAGTTGTTATTTGAAACAAGGTGGGTGGATGGTTGGGGTATTAAATTAAGCTTGAGCAGGGAACAGAATGTAGCGCAGTGTCGGTTGTTCCGGGGGTGGGGGTGTTCTTTATTGATCCTTATGGCCCCCTCTCAGCCGTGCGCTGCAGGTTATAGGACAGGAAAATTGTCCAGAAGTCGCGTTACCATATTCTTTGGTTAGAGTGATCAGGTAAGTTTTATAATTGCAGCTTTAATCGGCAGATCCTCTCCCGTTAATACGCCAACTAAAAATCGTGTGTATAGCAA
>NW_019059622.1:2955-18179 GCF_000696155.1 Zootermopsis nevadensis
TTTTTTTTTATAAATATAATGCAATATACCTGAAGTTCTTACGTTCAGCAAAATTAGTTTTGAAAACAAATAATTCTCAGTAAACTGGAAAAAAAAAAGAGTTGACTTTGAGGTTCTCACGTAGGTCACTCTGATTCAGTAGTTACTCCTGCCTTCAGAGGGTTAAATAAAAACATCAGAATGAATTTCTCTTGGAATTTATTGTTTCACAGCTTCAGACTATTAGCTTTCATGGCTATCGATAGACATATACTTCAAGCGCATAGCTTTTGATGTCTTTTCATTATCCGACGTCTGCCGTGTAAGCCTACTTAACGTTCTGAACTGAATGTGTAGTGTATTCTCTAAACTGATGACTGCATACGTAACGGCACGTATTTAAATGCAGGAAAAGTATAATAATATAGATGAAAATGTGAAGCAGTTTTCATCGAAATCCATGGCAAGTTGCGTATAATTCATTTTTAAAATCTGTGGTCTATTTAAAATGATTCTCATAACGAACTCCATGGGGTATAGCCTTTCGTAAAAAGCTTACAGTTTTTAACTTTGTTAATAAATTTAATATGTTTAATTTAACCCTACGATTCATTAATGTGTCCACAGGAATCCGCCGCTGAAACTATCCTAAGGGACCCCCCCCAAAAAAAAAAAATCCATTCCATAAAATTTGCTTAAAATTAATATGTTTTCCAAACAGCTTTTCGGATTAAGTTCGTTCAACCGAAATATATAAAATTGTTTCATTTTTATCATTCATGCTACATGCTACTTTAATCTGTTTTTATTTGATTACCCTATAGTCCATTTAGCACCTATTATATAATTTAAATGACGATTTAAGTAGAGGGTCCATTGTTTGTAGTTTTCACTTTGCCTCACAAAGTCAGTTATACCAGTTTTTGTATAAAAGAAAATGAGAAATTATCGAACTATAAACGCACCAGTTGGACATTCGCCATTTCCTGAGAATCTTATAAGTGCTTCGAATTTTCAGTAAATCGACAGGAAGTGAATAAGTGAACTCCATGTTATGTTCGTCTTTCTGTCTGCTTCCGGTGCCTCCATCTGTCTTACCCGGTCCCAGAAACGCCTACAGTAGAAGGAATGCCAAAATCCGTGCTGAGTTTAAATCATGGCGTCCTGTACGAACTTGAGCTTTGCAGAGCACTCCCCACGGACTCCCTAAATCAGAGAATCGACTGGATCGCTTACTATCGAGAAATGAAGTAACTCACGTACATTCAGATTCAAGATGATCGCATTTTGCAAACAGGTGCTTCTCACATTTCGGAGACGCGTGTACTGTCCATTAAATAAACCCTCCTGGGAAGAAATCGTGATATCTAGCTACCTTAGGTTGCTAAGGTGAATTTCTTAGCGGAAAATGCATATAAATTAATATTTAATTTATTTTATTTTTCTTGTTATCATCCACTTATATTTTATTTAACATTGTTCCCTTAAAGATAAATCCATACGTGGGGGTACGTGTCATCCATTATCATGAATACTACTGTTCCCGGAACTTAGAACACAGCTACCAATAACGAGTAACATAATAATAATAAAAGTAATAATTTCGTGAAAATTTTAACTAAGGGCTTCCACATTCTTATCCAATAAAGATAAATGAAAAAAATAAATATATGGAATTGTTGAACTTCAGTTTGATTGATAATCGCTGAGCTGGATTTCAGTATATTTTAGTATTCTAACCACATCCTGTATTTTTCACATTTCATAATCTCTCTCGTAACCAACTTCCATCAACACCTCCATAATCCTGGAAACAGAGTTGTAATACGTTTAGTCAGATATATGAGCAATTACAGTGAAGTTAAAAATACATCGAAAATTATACATTTTACAGTGTCTTCACCAATTATGAGTTTTGCGGGAGATTCCAAATAATATTTTATTTAAAAGTACAGAAGCAGAAAGAACTGTAGAAAATTAACACCGAATTTCGAGCATAAATATACCAGTACATTTAAACAGGAAACACCATAACCAAACTTTATGGTTAATTGAACTATTTTCAGGGTTCGAGATTTGTTTGTTTTATATTATGTGATAGTTTGTACATAACTTTACAACAGAAATAAAATGAACTACACTGAAAGGATTCCAAAGCCCTCATAACAAATTCCTCTGTTAAAACACAACACAAAATAGCAAACTGAAACAATTGTTCACCATCGGAACTTCTAGCTGCGATGCGCGTTTGTTTTCATGACAATCGATATACCCAAGCAACAATAAAAAGTTCCGCGCTGTTTTTACCAGCATGTAAAGTAGAGAACGGAAGGGTGGGTTTTTGCCGTGATATAGATGGCAGTGATCGGTCGTATATTTTATGAAGCTTTGTGCGTTGTTTAACAGTATCTGAACACACACAAAATAATACGCGTTATGGCGTCACGTGTTGAAGGATGCGCGCGCATGTGTACCATTCCAGTCCACAGACATGTATGCATTACAGAGATAATGTGAAGCCATATAAATCAGTGACGTTTGTGTTCCAGCGATGGTGACAGAGCGGCGACCATTACCAGACATGTCCCTGTGCATACACAATGCAGACAGTATGTGTGATGAGAAGACATTAAACTAGAGCGTTCGAAATAGGCCTCATATGTTGGTGTTATTTTTTTATATTTGTAGACCATAAATTCATCAGTGTTTGTGACAGTACATTAAAATTAATGGACGTGTACTAACAACTAGATAAAAATATTTAGCTTTATACATTTTAGAGGTAACACGTGTCTTCAGTTGTAACGTGTTTTGAATTTACACCTTTTAAATGACTGTAGTACGCGTAGTTCATAAATCTTCAGACAAAAATTATATCCTAGCTTATTAAAACGAAATATTTTGTTTAGATACAATTCGCTGTCTGAAGTAAATAGAAAGGCAAAAATAATAACCTACTTTAAAATATCGGATTCATAATATCACCTCTTAAGTCTTTATAGATAAAGATATATGGATATTCTTTTCAGAGTACACATAAAGGTCATCTGATGACTAAACCGTTACATACCTACACTTATAAGATTTCATCCAATCTACATCATCTCATTTCCTTAAGATCCATTTTAATATCATCCTCCCATTTAGGTGCAGGCTTCCCAAAATGCCTCATACCTACAGTGGACAGATGTGTACTTTCCATAACATTCATGGCAAATATTTCGTGTTAGGTTGTAGGCCTACTTAATAATAGCTTAACAATTCGGAAAATCAATTCGGTTTATCCAATGGTTTGTGTGTAGCTGGTATATTAGTAAGGGATGGAGCTTCAGATTAGAAAAGTCTACACAAAACTTAGCAAAGGTTCGAACCAGATACGCTGGCGTAGCTCTCGACTTGTTCATAGGTCACATAGGTCTCCACGTGAAGGCATTTTTCTAGTTCATCGGTAAGCTCTAATCTTTAAGTTCATCTTAACCTCACAATATTATATTAGCAATACAAATCATAAGATGGTATAGTTGCGTCATATTGTGAAGTTATATATTTAATTAATTACGATAATACTTCCAGATACATCGGAACTCATCTACACCTCTCATCTTTGGCCGATGTAAGAACATCAACAAAAACATTCACCAACAAAAAATTTACTTAAACACGACGCACATGTGTAGAACAACTTCAAATATATAAAAATGGAATCTGGAAGTGAACATCTCTATTAACTGATAAGCAACTATAAAACAGTTGCATATAAGAAATTACGATTAAGTTTTAAGTTTATATAATTTTAATTTTTATACACCTGAAGATGGTTCATTTAAGAACCGAAACATGTCGTAAGAAAACGATGTTCTAAATGTAAATCGAATGTTTCGATAAGGAACATCACATGATATTTTAATTATCTTAATTATCTTAATTTTAAATTTTAAATTGTGATTAGACGGACAAGAATAATTAATTAAATACAAATCATGATAAAATTTGTCTTCTAGGTTGTTGCACTCTGTGTTCAGGTAGACGTTTGACTACATACTAAAGGTACCTTCTGCCTTTATCATCTGATCGCCGTGATATTACAAATTATGAAGCTTGGCGTTAAATATCGTTTTCAGTCGTTCGTGGCGACCTAGGTAAGCCACGAACTGCAAAACCACGAGAGAGAAAAATGATAGTTTATTTTCATGTATAGCTTTCATTTGCCTTACCATTCGGAACGAACATTTTACCGGTTCAAGGACTGGGAAGACGTAGGTTGATTCCAGACCGCGACATATTATTCTTTACGTCGTCATGTCTGCACCAGGGCGGAGTGCCTTGCCCATGGGCAAAACGCCAGAGACTTGAATCAGGCCGATAATCCCTATCTGGGGACAAGAATGCGTTTAACTTACCTCCAGCATCCCATACGTCTTTTAGGCTTGACTTGTAGGCACAAGGGAATATTTATCTTTGCTTTTCTACTTAACTACATTTGTAAATCGATCATTCGATGCGGAACGTGAAATGATATTTTAAATATTTTATATTTTATTATATTATTAAAAATTGTGATTTGACGGAAAATATTAAAATATAAAATATTAACTAATATGGATTTGTTTCCTCTCAAAACTGAATCTAACGCCCATATACGTGAGGAAAATTTTTACGAATAATTTTTGAGCCAATAGAAATAAATGCAGACATAAATATGATGAAATACGAGGCACGTCCTCAAAGTAAGTTTCCCTGGGGCCGTTTACAGAAACAAAACACAATTTCATGGAAATATTTATTGCAACAGATACAGCAAGTGTCCAGCTATTTTTCAACATATTCGCCACCGGAATTGAGACATTTGTCATACCGTGGGACCAACTTTTGAATCCCTGTGTCGTAGAAGTCTGCCGCCTGGGATTGGAACCACTGTGTGACAACCATCTCCGCCTCTCTGTCATTCTCAAAACGCTGACGCTGACCGGACAGGAATTTCTTGAGGTGTAGGAAAAGATGGAAATCACTGGGAGCGAGGTCCGGGCTGTAGGGTGGATGATTAAACACCTCCCAGCTGAACTTCTGCAGGAGACTTGCTGTCCGTCGAGCCGTGTGCGGCTTAGCGTTATCACTGACCGCACTTCACAGTCGGCGGGGGCTGGAATAAGAACCTCCATCTTCAACAGCTGCAACGATGCTACTGTGAGAACGCGGGAGGTGCCGTTAGTGCATGCGCCATGCTACGTCATTGCTCTATCACGTACGCACAGTCGCTTCGCGCAATATAAGGTTTGCTAGCTGTGGGACGAGTGGGAAACTTACTTTGTGGACGCGCCTCGTAGAAAGAGTGGAAAACATAGTCAGAAAGAGAGGCAAAAAGGTAAATGAGAAAGACAAAGGAAAGAATTCTTCTGAATTATTACTGACTTCACTGCTGTATTAATGTTTTATTTGCTTTAGATGTCATTTCGCCTACACGAGTGTTGTTCTAGCAGGAAAGTAATTATTTATTAAACCTTTCTCAGTCTGGATAATGCGTATCATAGAAACGTTTTACGCGAATCGTATAAATAATAGAAAACACAAAATTAACTTTTATGATTCTCGAGATAACTGTCTAAATTTCCATGAAATACTTTTCTTTTATGTTGGCATAACGAATCGCTAGTCATTTGCTAGATTCCGTCAATGTGTAAGCGAAAAATACTAAATGAAACGAAGTTGCACAGTGAAACTGGCCATAAAACTCTTATCTGATTATACCCCCCCCCCCCCCCCAAAAAAAAATTACTGCAACAATAAAGTTCTAAATACTTTTCAGTGAAAACAGAAATGCTAAGAAAGCAAAAAGGAAATAAGAAAAAAGAGAGAATTACAGAACACGATGGCACAGGAGATGGCATTAGGAAGGTTTTCGTTTCGTATCCTGACTGGCGTTTGTCTACTCAAATCGATGACACTGTGGTGTGTTTTATTCAGTGCAATGTGGCTAATCAATTATTTTTTTGCTTAATTGATTGATTGATTGAGTGATTTGCCCTTGGATTATTGGTCAGAAGTAATTACCCAATACCAATTTATTATAAAAATTAACTTTTGCTTACAAATTTGCATTATGTTAAACGTTTTTGTCTGTGCAATTTTTTTAATTTGTATTTTCTTCGTAATTTAATAATATCTTAAATTTAGCTAGAAGCTGATTTAATATTTACCCTCGTCTCTTTCATTACTCTTTCCGATTATCCATCTATTCTTCGCTCCCGTTTAAGTTGGATAATCGGGGCTCTATTCTAATGAATTTGAAAGTTGTAGAAAGAATCTATTATAGTCACTTTTACAGATTGCGTGGTAAAATTTATGTCGTGTTTGTTAAATATACTCAGCTATTCTCATCGACACTAATTTCAGAAGCATTTTGGTTCCACAAAACTACTTTAGTGTTCGCTCCTATGTACCATTCACATGTGCGTTACAGCAAAAAGCCTTAGAATAATATACAATTCAAATTAATTCCTGAAAATTAAGAGCTTGTAGATGTTGGCAATCGCGAGCCTAACATCTGTTTCATGTCGTAATAACGCAAATGAGGTTGTCTAGTTTAGCAACAGCCAGTACGCCATTTGGCATGACGTCAAAGGTAAATTCAAAATATATGCGTTAGTACTTGTCATAAACAAACGTTATCAGAATTGACAGACGAAATAAATTATAAGAAATGTAAATTCACTGGCAACGTGCTTTCTAATAAATACATTATTAATACATTTTATTTTAGTCGGTCCAACGTAATATAACACGTAAATATTTATATGAAAATCGCGTTAAACAGATAGGGATAATTAACCTAATATGACATTCAAAATAATTTATGTGACACTTTTGTGTTATTACTAAGTGCATAAAATCAGTGGTAAAGGGATGCGATAGTTGAACACAAGATGAATCCCAACATTGTCCCACATTTCCTCGCCTTAAAATCGCGATGAAATATAAATGTAGAAGTAGGAATAATCTCGTCTCCTTATGATAGAAGAAATAAACACCACTGAAACGTCGGCCAGTTTCTAAGAGGCAGGAAGACAGTTTATAAATTTAATTCAGTCAACGCGTAACTTATTTGTAAATATAATTTTAATTATGTTTACTGTCCAATTTACAAATTCCGACGAATCTATTGTCTTCACAGTACGCCTGTAATTATATCTAGCATTCTGATCATGATTTGCTCTACTCGAACATAATAGGTTAATATTTTTCTCTACATTTAATTCTAGCCAAACTTTGCTAAGGTATTTATGTTTTTTACCCAGTATTATCAGCACAGACGAGAATCTGGTGTGTCATGTTCCAATCTCATCTAAAGACCGGATTTAAGACAGTTTAATTTTTTTTATAAACGTTCGATTGACAATAATCGAAAATCGTATCGACTTTCACTTGGATATGGAGCGCGTATCTCGGTCAACTCTGTTTTTGTTTCCATCGCCTTCTAAGTCATCCTCTCATACCCCTTACCACCCCTACCACTGGACATGGTTAGAAGCGTTTATAAGATTAGCTGACGTCACTTCCTGCCCGTTCTCTTTGCGCTGGGTGTAACATGCCCGCCGTCCGACCCAGTGGTTAGCCCTTGCGACAAATTAGGTTTATACAGACAAGGTTTGCACAGAAACCTGAAATACTACGCATTTCAACTTTCCCACACTCGTTTCTTCCCGTCTCTAAAAATCTACGTTTCCAGTTCACGCAGTTCATTTTTGAGACTGCACAGATGTATGTACCACTTCGCATTACAAAATATTTTAAACGCATGGCGAACTATGTTATTCGGTACATGATTAAATTGTTTTTGTGAAACCACATTTGGTTTCTGACATTTTAAATTAATGTTTTTGTTGGGAAGCAACATCACCATAGAATGAACAATCCAAGTATAAAACATTTTAGAATTTGCAGAGCGATCTTATAAATTATAAAAAAGTGTATTAAGCAACAATATCGAGTTGATGTAGAATGAGTAAAATAAATGACGACATTAACATTAATTTTAAATAAGGTGTACTAGTACGCTGAAAGATGTATCCCAAGAAATAATTTTAAATTTTGCTCCTTTGGGTTTGTTATGTTGGTACACAACTGCAGTTGAAGATGGTGAATTATAAAAGCGCGGGTTTAAACTTCTTTTTTGTGCGAATGTGTGTTTTCTTTCGTTTCTAATGTTGTTTTAAAGTCACAGTTTGGTAGCTTAAGAATTGTGTTCACTTTATTGAAACAGTTATCCAGTGAAGACTTTGTAAGTAAGTCATAATTAACACTAATTACTTTCATAAGCGCTTACTGTGTTTCTTATGTTTTAGAAAGCAAGAACAGCCAACTTTGGGCTAAATAACACACCAGATTTCTATCTGAATTCTACTTACAGCGCTAATACCACAAAGTATTTTCCTTGTAAGTCGATGTGTTTACTTGCTAATACTCGATTTAGTGTTCTCATATTTCAAGGGAGAAGATGTTTTTATTGGGTTATGTTGCACGGTTTTTTCTCATCTGTACGTAATATGTTGTAAATCATGATAAAATTTCATGTTTTATAATCTGGATTGGTAGCAATGGTTCATGATAAGAATGCGTCATTTTACCCAAGAATTTTGACTAAAATAACTAACTGGGGGCATTTTAATAATATTTATTTATCGATAAATTACTTATAGGAAGAAGAGTCGCGTATATAACATTTCTTCATACTCCAAATATTACACAAAACATGCAATCATACAGAGATCAATGCTAATGTTTTAAACCGATTTATATTGAAAATATTCTATTTTAAGCCTGTCTCTCCTACTTCAAAATTAACCGTTAACAAACACTGGGCTACAAATAACGTGGTCGATATGAAATGCCTTGTGTCTATGCATCCATGACTGATGCTGCTGAACACAGATGTTAACGAACAGCACAGCAGAGGGGGTGCAATACAGTGAAATGTCACCTCGGAGTCCTGTCGCTTCCATTACGGCACTGCTAGTGGTAGTAATTGGAAATAGACGTCAGACCTAAGCTTAATTTGCTCTGACACATGTAGTGCCACCTCATGACTCCGTCCGCACTCAGTAGGTGGCAGTATTGTACTGCAGGTATTGCGTAGTGTGGATCTGAGATAAATAAATGATGACATCAGGAGAATGTATACTAACTGATCTATGATGTGACTAGGTTACTTAATTATATGATCCCAGTCAATTAGATTGACGTCAGAGATCGGAAATGGAGATGCATGTCCACAAATCGGTCGTAATAAATAAGGATTCAACATCGGAATTTCAAAAAAAATAAAAAAATGAACTTGTGTGTCTGGGAATATTCTAGTGACGCACTACAAAGCTAACATATCGACTTGGGTTAAAATAACTTATGGCAGCGTGGTAATTTATGGAGGCCCGCAGGCCACAACCGTCCAGGAAAATTATCTGCTAATTTGTTACTAGTTAATAAAAATTGATTTATTTTCTTTGTTTCTAAGGATCTGAAAAAATCGTGATGCTTATCTCGTCTTCTGCTTTATGTGCAAGTGTCACACATGTTATTGACTGTAAAACCTTATCATGAAATGTATTTTCTGGGTATAAATTGTGTCAGATACAAGCTATTGTAGGAGTAAATTTAAATAAATAAGTAACTCGATGGTAACTAATTTGTGTACATTTAAACAAAATTTATATTTGGCCATGTGCTACGGCAATTTGTCATTATGTAATCAGAAATTATAAATTTCCACAGTATTTTTAAAGAGAACAAAAATTGTCTATTATTTTTTTAAAAATAGAGCCTGAAGTGGTTTATGGGTCCAACAGAGAAACTATTCTTGGCCTGAGGGAAAAATTTTGATCTTCTTGATTTATGGTATTAAAATTTAGATGTAACTAATATGCTTATTTGATCAATGAAAGCTCATCAGCAAGATTTGAATATCGAACAAGAAATATTTATAATTTTTGGATCAAAATTCTTAGTTAAAATTTAATTTGAAAGGCAAAGATTCAGAAAGGGTTTTGCTTGATTTCCAGAATTATTCTTCATCCCTCTAGACATCGTTAATGTTAAAGACTCTCGTAATATTTAATACGTAGATAATAAAATCTTGGGAAGGAAGCAACGTTTCAGAAACTAATGTTTCCAGAAATTTCGAATTTCGTTCCATCGGTTCGAATAGATTTCAAAATACACGTTAAAACATCATTACACGTATCTTGCCGCCAGGTCGTTGGTAATACCATTACAGCCATCGTATATTCCTCGCCAGAACCGACACGATTTTCAGTTGGCATTCGCCACTCACACACAAAGTCAATCACCAATAATAAAAGACTTCCAGCGAACGAGGTTCATCCTAGAAATTCACCTGTACGGTCGGTTTAATTACATTGCTAACAAGTGGATGCTTTTACTCAGTCAAACAAACAGCCACTGAGATTTCTGAGAAAAAAATCTTTAGTCGTTTATACTTCACAGCTGATAAAATGAGATCTGAAGTGAATTATGTAGTATCAAAAATAGCCAGCTCAGTACCTCATGCAAGAATAGACAAATATATAATGTAATATCGCTTCATATCATTTATCCGAACTTTAGTTATTTCCCATGGAGACAGTAAGCTCTTCTGAAACGTCGACCAATATTTACCAGACTAGAATTAGAAAACAACTTCATATTCGTCGCCGTGAGAACCCAAAATCTATCCTAAATTTATGTTATTTTGGGATTGAGTTCAAGGGTTTCTTTTTTGTTATTTTTGTAATCTAAAATAAACCTTCATTTCAAGACCAGTGAAGTACTGGGTCAGAGATACTACACACGAGATAACTCGGTTTAGAAACACTGTCCCACTAATTTTTTAGATAACTGTCTTCCGCCAAGTCTCAACTGTAGCTTCTCAGTAATATAATTAACCAAATCATACGTTAGAATTTTTAATTAAACTTTAAGCTCGATGTGTAGCTACTTGCACATTGCAATGACAATGTAGGTTATTGTTACAGAACAAAGAGGTTAATGTGTCCATTTTCAGGGAGATTGCGTTCAGTTTGTGTCGTTCAAGAACCTACTGTTGTGAAATTGTTGAAAAACAAAGAAGTAACGTTGTATTCCCAGAGCAAAACAACTTGCCAGTACCAAGTTTTGATCGTGGTTATAAAAATCAAGTTTATTTTTTATCGTCCCATATAACGCGAGACTCCCTTGTGGAATAGGGGTGAGAAGTACTTGGAGAAATATAGTCATATATCACAGTTTCTTCTATAAAGTTCCTCTGTGCTTCTTAAAAAACTACAACTTCTTTCAAGTTCCAAGAAGCAATTCCACTTTCTACATCGTCACAAAACACGTTTTCCCTTTTTGTTTCAATAATAATAACCACCCCAATGATTCAAAATAAGAGCCAATCCAAATAAAAAAATACTTAACATCAAACGAAAACTTCTACTTTGAACTCTATCTAACTTCCCATATTCTAGAGGGCCTTGGATCGAATTTCGTGGGGAACTATTGCTTGTTCCATTATTTAAACATTACACACTGTCTTCTGTAATGTTTATGAAGTGCATATAAAATCAGGTATGTTTTGAAACACTCATTTGCAAACCAGGACGCAGTAGACGATGAAGATGCAGTTGCTAATACTGAAATTATTTAGCATACATTATAGTGATATGCTAATTAAGAATACTGAAGGGAAAATTTGTAAACACCGATAAGAAATTCTGAAATGTAGCTTTTTTTATCGAATGGACCGCAAACACGGAATTCATTTGTCCGTATCTCGCGAACACTGACAGAATTAAATCGATTCTCGAAATAGCCAGAGTCTTTTATTATGACACATTCAGCAACACATAATTAAAAAATTGTTGATGTGACGTAAATTTACATAAACATTCCATTTTTTTATCGACTGGACCGCAAACAGTATCTCGCGAACACTGACAGAATTAAATCGATTCTCGAAATAACCAGAGTGTTTTATTATGACACATTCAGCAACATATAATTAAACAATTGTTCATGTGACGTAAATTTACATAAACATTCCGAAAAACCCCACATAGTAAATTACTGTCCTATAATTCTGATGTAGTTTGCCAACCATAGCGAGATTTATTTTTATTTTAGATTTTGTCATTCATAAAATACTATTGTCCATTTTCAGGGTTCAGTCTAAGTACTTAGAAAGGTAGTAGATTGCCATATCCGATCCAAAATTATCCCATTATTGTTAATATCGTCCATACATGACAACCTATATTCGTGGTTAACAATGGTTACACAGAAATGGTCTCTGTAGTATACAATAACACATATCTAGGCTGGCTTGGAGTTTCGTAATGCACTGTAAACATTTGCTTATGTAACATTCATAAGGCTATATTCAGTTCCCCTTATATGATAATTATGAGAATGTTGTCATAAAGTGGAAAGCCAGATTATAAATTTCGACAAACCTCGTGTAAGCGGCGGTCATTGGTAGCGAATATAAACTTATGACCCACACATAATATTCAAGCCAAATGGAATGAATATATTTATGGGAAGAATATATTGAACACACTAAGCTCTTTAAAGTCCATTGGTAACTATATGTACCACTGTTTTTAACGATAAATAATTCTGAGTTTTGCCTACAGCTTGTACGCTATTCGTGTGGTTTGTATGATTAACAGTATAAAAGGCGATTATTTGCATTAACCATTTTAATATACGAGGTGCGATCGGAAAGTTTTCAGACTGCGCCTATAAAAACCCGTACACTTATCTCAGGTATTAAATTCATCCATCACCCTCGAAGTAGTTCCCCTGGGAGTGAACACAACGATCCCAGCGCCGCTGCCAAGCCTGGAAGCATCCCTGGAAATCTTTCTTTGTCAGCCTGTCAAGCACCATCTGCGATTCTGCCTGAATCTCTTCTATCGTCTCAAATCTCCTTCCCTTTAGCTGAATTTTCATCTTTGGGAAGAGGAAGAAGTCACACGGAGCTTAGGAAGGAAGTTGGGGTCGGTTCTTGCAAGATCTTTTAGCTCCTGACAAACGAGAAGTCGATTCTGCTTCTGGTCCTCAGACAGGAGCCTTGGTTTCGCATGTGGAGTTCTTCCTTTAGAATCAGCTGACAGGTCCCAACAATGTCGCACAAGTCGTTATGGTACGACGTCGATCTTCGTGAATGGCCTGCCGACTCTTCGTAACATTTTCGGGCGTTGTGCTCGAAGATGGTCGTCCAGAACGCTCGTCATCATCGACAGCGGTTCGGCCATTTTTAAAACGTGAATGCCACACAAACGTTTGTGCACGACCCATTGCGGACTCCCCAAATGCTTGCTTTAGCATTTCATAGGTTTCCTTAGCCGTTTTGGCGAGTCTTTGGCAAAATTTGATGCACACGCCATTCCGAAATCGCAGGAGGGGCGGTGTAATGCACTACCAAAACGCCCGTAACTAAGAAACAAATGCTAATTCGATGATGCCGGCTGTCACACTGATTCACTATGAATGTAGGCCGCACCCCCTAGCGGCAGAAGCTCGTACTACATCCGGTTCGCCCTCTATTGACACAGTCTTGAAACTTTCCGATCGCACCTCGTATTGTTTAGACGATATTTGGTTTTATCAAAACTACCCTCTTGCTTTGGAGGCCATTAAATTACTTAACTCCCCAACATTCATTAATTAGAAAATTAAAATTCCGCCTAATTATCTATAATTTCATGCCTTCCTCGTCCAAATTGTATTCCTAACTCATCATAACACTTGTAACGAAGTAATTCATGGAGTAGTTGTTAACCTGCTCAATAAATTCCGTGCATTTTACGCAAGCTGGAGCACACAATTGTGTCCTATCCTGAATCAGCTGAATCCATTCCATAAACTCCCATTATATTTTTAGAAGCAGCTTTAATATTATCCTCTCATTTACACAAAGTCCTCCGAATTTTCCCTTACCTTCAGTTTTCCCGACTGAATTATTTTGCTATAAATTCAGTCCATGTAATTTTTCTTGATTTGATGACTCTAGAAAAATTATACTCAGATTAATAATTCAATGTTAAATTATGAAATATGAATTTAAATAAATATTTTATAACAGAAGTGTCCATTAAAAAGAAACGCCATCATTACTACGCTTTTCAGACCGAACACGACATCGAGATTCTTCACTGAAGTAACCCACTTCCTTTCCCTTAAGAGTAGCTGTGAATTATGAATTCGTAGAACAAATGGCAGCTACTACGTCATGTTGAAATATCTCATACTCGGAATGGGAATATTTTTTCTCCTTTGTAACTCAAAGGATGGCGAAAACAGCGAACGTAAATTTTTCTTAAAAACATAGGACATTTTTACATTCTTTGTATGTTCAGAAGGAAAAGAGAGCACGTTTGAAATACAAATATACTTCTCGGTTAGGCGACAACCGGAACGTGACCCTGAAAACGACATTACAGAGTTACTGGCAAAGAAGAAATGTTCGTGGTCTAATTCTTGAGTATGAAAATGTTGTCGCCATTTTGAGGAAAGAAATAGTACATAGATAGTATTTGTTGACTCTGGAGATCGCCTATCCTCTGTTTATTAGTATATTTTCAGTCTACAAGTCATCGGAGATGACTACCATCTTGGATATTTCACCGTGTAGTCTGATAGAGGTGTACCAACATTTCAGAGGTCCTTGCTGCAATCATCGCTCTGATGATGGAGGCACCAAGCACCTCTGAAACGTCTATAAATTTCTGTCAGACTATACGGTGCAACATCCAAGAAGGCAGCCATCTTCATACAGACCATAAGATCCTCAAATATGAACTGAAAATCGTTAAGTGACTTAACAACTAATCAAGCAATTAAATATAAAATATATACAGGTAAATGTTTATATGTAACTTTAAAAATCATAGATCATAAGGTAGTATATTTGCGTCATATTGTGAATTAGGTTAATATTTTAATATTTTCCGTCAAATCACAATTTTAATAAGATAATAAAATATAAAATATTTAAAATATCATTTCACGTTCCGTATAGAATTTTACCAATCTAATTTATACCTGAGGACGGTTAAATATAACCGAAACATGTCGTAAGAGACGTTCCAATTTGTAAATCGATCATTCGATGCGGAACGTGAAATGATATTTTAAATATTTTATATTTTATTATCTTATTAAAAATTGTGATTTGACGGAAAACATTAAAATATTAAATGTTATTTAGAATG
>NW_019059622.1:32646-58295 GCF_000696155.1 Zootermopsis nevadensis
TAATGCGCTTTAAGAGGAATGAAGAACCGAAAGCCAGATAAGATAAAGAAGAATTTTCGTCCAGAACCGTAGGGAATATAAAATCCTCTTCTAGGATAAAAGAAATTATGGGTACAATTATAGAGCTAATGGAATGACGCAATAGATGTTCTCTCGACAAACCATTCAAATGGAAAATTTATAACATTTTTTCAATTTATTTTATATTTTTATTTAGTGTTCTGTCTGACGACAGGTCCATATGAACAGGATCCTTCCATCCTTTTCTCTTCTCGGACTGGGACCTGTTCATATACGTTCTTGGCAGATGATCCAGAAGTGGTTTGCCATTGCCTTCTTCTGTGTGTGAATGGAGTAATTGTTGGGATGCCACGGAGGAAAACTCCGTGTTGCCTAGACCACGGCCTTGCCCAACACAAGTTATAAATTCGGGCACCGCCGGGAATCGAACCCGAGACCCCAGGATTACAAGTCCAGCGTTCTAACCGCTAGACCACCGTGGCAGTTTCCTTTTCAATACAAAAATTATTTTTAAACCACAGTTAAACTTATTGATTACTCATAATTTATATTATTTATTACATGAAGCTAAGTTCCCAAAAACTTTTTAAAGCTTTTATACAAGCCTTAACCGAATGATAGAATACAAATTTCACTACCTAATTCGGAGTCTTTGTTGCAGGAAGCGATATTGTTTGGTCGATATTTGTACGAGAGTGCAGAGGCTATGTTAAAACCACAAACCCATTTCAGTCCCAAATACCAATCCTACTTGAACGTTCTGTGCTGCCATCTATCAGCGTAAAGAGAAAATAAATTGCGCAGAGTACAAAATACCTGCGTGGATCAATTGTTTGCTAACTGACCAACACCAGCTGCTAACGGTGTTTGAGTGAAACAGAGAGCCATTTGAGTCAAATGGAAAGGCCAATACTGTAACAGTTTTGCTTTAATAATCAATAAACAGCAGAGTTACGTTAACTAACTTCACTAACTGCGTCACTCACCTGATTAAAAATTTCCTTAAATTTTATGAAAACCTAACGTTCATTACCGTGTTCACAAAATCCCGTCGATGGGCCTAATCCTGTGCTACATGAATGAAGCCCACATACCATTTCTTTAAGATACACTGAACACGTTCTCCAGCGTGCTGTTAAATTAGCCCTCAAGCGTATATTTTAAAACCTGTAGAAAATTCCTGAGATTTTGTCACAGACTCATTATTTTATGCATAACGTTTCTTCTGTCCAGGTTATGTATGGTAGGCGTCAATAAATTGCATGCTTCAAGGTCACAAGGCCCGGGCGAGTGAAGACAGCTCACAGAACTTGCAGCGTAGCAAATGAATCACCCCTGTGCTGTTTACTTAGAAACGAATTTCTTCCATGACCTTGAAGCATGCTATTTTATGACGAGAATTCTTTGTTTTTTATACGTTTAGACATTCTTTTTGTGTTATATGTAGATTTCGTTTGATTCTTGTGTATTTTTTCATACCTACCTGTTATTCAAGTGCTTAAAAATTGACTGAATTGGACTTAATATGATTACACTGAATATCGATGCCAATAACATGATTATTAGACATCCAAAAGCAGGATAGATCCTTCTGTGACCAAAAATAATTACCATTTAAAATGTGTTTATTCAGATCTTGTATTTCAACGCCATCTATTAGCAAACAAAACTAGTTATAAATAAATTAATACTGTTAGCGGTAACGAAGTCACCGATGACAATAAGAGCCTGATTTCAGAAAACAATACGTATAACCGTGGTTATCACCTTTCTATAATTGTCACGTGGTATTGTTTTTAAGGGGGAGGGGTGGAATCGATGTGTTGCTGCTCATAATTAAACAATGCATCGCTCAGACACGACCACAGCGGAAGAAACACGAGATAAAGCAACATCAGAAAACCTTGTGCGATTTATTTATTTTATTTAGTGTTCTGTCTAACGACAGGTCCATATGAACAGGATCCTTCCATCCTTTTCTCGGACTGGGACCTGTTCATATACGTTCTTGGCAGATGATCCAGAAGTGGTTTGCCATTGCCTTCTTCTGTGTGTATGGAGTAATGAGTAATTGTTGGGATGCCACGGAGAAAACTCAGTGTTGCCTAGACCACGGCCTTGCCCAACAAAAAATAATGTTATTAAGACGGCTATAATTAGCGTCTCAAATATACAACTCTTAAATAAGGTACCATTACCTATCGTCACTTCAGGTACAAGAATTTGCAACATGGAACATAGGAGTAGAAAATGTTTGTTACATTCAGTGGGGAAGGATCTCACCAGATACAGTAGGATGGTTCCCAGTGTGTTGAATAACGAGCCATGGAATAGCACAGGAACTTGTTTCTGGTAGTCGAAACACCTGGAAAGTGATCTGTCTGGTAGATACGTTGTGGAGGTTCCAAGTCTGAGAGTACAGGGCTGTATCACCACGGCAGAATCATCAGACGCAAGCAGATGAGGCAGTCTTGCATTCGCGAGTGGCTTGACTGACAACCAAGGAGATGTTCGTAGCATCATTCAGCTGTCACTTACCGACTCACGGCAGGAACTGCTGTGATATGGGTAAGTTTTACTTTATTTATTTTATAGAGTGATACTTGATTGGAATCGGGATACCTTGTAGTGCTTGGTGGTAATTCGTATCTATTTCATAAAAAAATTCTGAAATGCTACATTTTAAATATTCATTAATAAATTATATGATGAAAACAATTAAATTATTTTGTGAAAACCCTGTATAAGATCTGAAACTGACGTTACAGAAGGAAATTTTGCAGCTTGTAATCTCTTACTGTCTGTCGTTTATTCTGACTGAGATATACAGAAATACAAGTTGGCAATTACATTGTAACTTTTGTGGTCAAAAGGCTATACCGAAAATTAGTAATTTTCATTAACTTTTTGCTCACTTACATTTGTTATTTTTTGTGTGATTGTTTCCAAATTTTCAAACAAAAGTTGTACCAGTTTTATATATGAAGGTAAGTTTTTAGAGAAACTTTGTGAATTCGATTTAAGCTCAATGTAAATTCGTCGTGATAGATGGATAGTCGACGACAGTGAAATTCGCGCAATAAATATTATTATAAACATCTAATAACAAATTTAAACAATAAATTTGTTCAGTAGTTTGGGAAATGATATATGATGGACAGACTAGACAGACAAGACCTCCAATTTAAGTATTCACTTTATAAACTTCGTGCAAAGAACATGTAACAATTTGATTACATAATTTAACTTTCGAGTCTCTTATGTTAGTCCAGACAGTTAGATTGAGACATATTGAGTTACGTGTACTGAATACGAGAAGATATTTAAACTTTCAAGGCCTCTTATGGGGAATATAAGATGAGCAGAACTTCAATATTAAATTGATTACAATATTATTATTATTATTATTATTCATTAAAGTAGCTAGACTACTTATTTAGATATATAGTTAGTAGGGAAATTTTAATGTTCTTAATTTAAATACTTTATAGAATAAAATGTGTGTGTTAGGAAGGTAGAAACGATTTCAGGAGCATTCTCATTACTGAGGTAAACCAGGAACGACCATAAGAGACCTATTATGTGACCAGCGTTTATGGTAACCGTTTTAACCCGATTAATACATTTAAAAACGAAAATCATTAGCACTCGAAACATTGGAACACAGCGGAACAGATGAAGTACGTCGTTAATCAGCTCCATCCAGCCAGGTGTCGGAATATATCTACTTCAGGCGAACGCTCGCTGTGAACGTCTAGATTGGTCCTGAAGTTCAATCAGATTCCTGTTAAATTAGTACCGGGGTTCACTTCTTGTGATAAAAGCGGCCGGAGCGTAAAGCTAACTACAAACCCCCATGAAGTGCTGAAGTTAACTTGGTTTAGCTTAGATTTTATTAATTTCTCGACCGGTACTTGAGAATTATTTTAGTGGGTAATGTTGATATCGTAGAGCATAATTTACGAGGCGCGTCCCAAAAGTAAGTTTCCCTGGGGCCGTTTACAGAAACAAAACACAATTTCATGGAAATATTTATTGCAACAGATACAGCAAGTGTCCAGCTATTTTTCAACATATTCGCCACCGGAATTGAGACATTGGTCATACCGTGGGACCAACTTTTGAATACCTGGGTCGTAGAAGTCTGCCGCCTGGGATTGGAACCACTGTGTGACAACCATCTCCGCCTCTCTGTCATTCTCAAAACGCTGACGCTGACCGGACAGGAATTTCTTGAGGGGTAGGAAAAGATGGAAATCACTGGGAACGAGGTCCGGGCTGTAGGGTGAATGATCAAACACCTCCCAGCTGAACTCCTGCAGGAGACTTGCTGTCCGTCGAGCCGTGTGCGGCCGAGCGTTATCACTGACCGCACTTCACAGTCGGCGGGAGCTGGAATAAGAACCTCCATCTTCAACAGCTGCAACGATGCTACTGGGAGAACGCGGGAAGTACCGTTAGTGCATGCGCCATGCTACGTCATTGCTCTATCACGTACGCACAGCCGCTTCGCGCAATATAAGGTTTGCTAGCTGTGAGACGAGTGGGAAACTTACTTTGTGGACGCGCCTCGTAAGTTGTCCAGACACATGTAGTTGTGGTTGGCACTGTGAAATAAGAAGGAATGAGACAGTGAAAGAATAATATTGGGCTCTCGCTGTATCATGGAAGAACAGTTTGTTAAAATGCGAGCTAGACTTATCTGGCTGAAAAAAAAACTATCCAGATGTGGATTTTGGAAACGCTATAACGAATCTTAGATATCATTAAAAACAAATTTTTCGACCCGCCGAATAACTTTCAAGTAACACTTTTAAGCGTATCCATTGCAGTATTCGCCTTCAGGGAGCTTTCCGTTCTTGCAGAATAAATTTCCAAGAATTTATTAGTTAGAATTAATGTGACATTTCTAAACTACCCGGTGACCTGAATAAATCTCGAAGTTTCTCGTTGTGTTATATCTTCCATTCTGCACTTACTCAAGCCGTAATGGCTTCGAATATACTTGTGAGGGGTTTGTCACAGTGAGAGACGTTTCACGGCCGCACTAAAGGAACGGGTGAAATTATCATTATGTATCTTCGTTGGTCTGCAGCAATCAGTACTAATTAATTTTACTTTAGCTTATCTTACAGAACACCGAAGTCTGTCGTGCTTTTATGGAGAGAGAAGGACGTAGAACATGCTGATAATTGAGATTTTAGCTGAGATCCAATGCACGCAGTACTGTTTAATAATCTTAATATTTGTATGCAGTTAATACACTGTCGTTAAGTAATCCACGAGTCAGCCTTGAAGTACTACTGCATTTGCAAATGTCAGGCTCCGTCTTGTTCATTTGTACAGGGTACATTTAACTCGTGGCTTGTCCTCCTTTACATTCTGAACGCTCATCTGTCAAGCCACACTATTGGACATCTTGACGCTAAGAGCACCAGTACGTATTATACTGGATCTCCCAGCTGCCAGGGAAGGAACGTCGTAGCCCTTAAAAGGTCGTCCTTACAGTAGGCTCATACAATTTTATTGTCCAAGTATTTACTGTGCAAATAAACGAACTACGTTCCTAACTACGTAAACCAATGAACCGGCCAATCAGCTAAGGAAGTAACTTCGTGGTGCATGGTATTGTTCAGCTGGTAAGAGTTCTTTATCTGGCTAAGAAAATCCTCGCTCTGCCAGAAACCCAGGGTTTTCTTTTGTGTTCGTGATGAAAATAAGAGAGATAAATTACATTAATCTCTGAGATTTGAACATTTATTTATTCAATAATATTTATATATTTAAAGCTTTAATTTACGTTTCGCCATAAAGATGGCGTGTTTATCGCCAGCTTGCAGCGTTTTAAGTCCACAAGACTGTACCACGGACAGTCACACAGCCTCTGTTCGGAGGTTTCTCGACAAAAGTATTTTATTTATTTCCTCTCTACTCACGTGTGCTACATGCACGCATCTCTGAAACGTCGACCAACTTCTACGAAATTGTATGTCGAATTATACCTGAAGGCAGCCATCTTCATAATTTCAGCCGTCAATTGTATGGCGAACTATACCTGACGGCAGCCATCTTCATAATTTCAGCCGTCAGAACTTAATATCACACTGAATATTATAATTTTGTATATTTTAATCTACGCTTTTAGGTAGCTGATGTTTTTGAACTGTATAGTAGCAAGCATTGACCGAATTTATTTAGTTGTTAATTTCTTAGTGAATACAGTTTTGATTTTTGATGTCGTTCCTAAAATATTTTAACTTTGCTACATTTTGACGTTTTATCTGAATTTGTTTCTAGCACGTAATAGAATTTATGTGTTTTTTAAAAAAACAAACATATTATATCTGGTCCATTTTATAGCAGGTTGTTATTAACTTTTTATAACAAATTTATCCTATTAAGTGGTAAGTACAAAGTTAAAATGCTGAAACTAGAATTTATTTCTGTGTAGCTTCTCCATATTAAAATACAATGACCTGCATCGCACGCAGGCTTTCCATGCACCAGCCAGAAATGAAACCTAGAAGTTAAGGTCTACAGAGGTCAGTGTGTTAAGAAGATAATGCAATTAGTATCGACCAACTTCTGAGTAATCACTCTCCCTCGGAAATGCTTCCAGCACAGTTTATTCGTGTGCTTCAAGAAGATGATGGTCACTTGGGGAATTATTCTGAAACTCTTGTTAAGGAATACAGCTGCATGTTTAACATTCACTAACCCGTTGGGAGAAAGACTTGAACTCTGACATTATTACTACAAGTGAATTAAGTACCGTGCTCTGCTCCCATTATAATGGTGTAAGACCGGTGGTAAGATATATGAATAAAATCTTCCTAGGTAACAATATATACCAGTTGTGGACAAATGCACAACGTTTCGTAGATTATCTCCGCCTCCATCATCAGGGAAATATCGGTGATTTATTCACAAATACTGCACTCGTCTTATTTCACTAATAATGTTTGTAAACCATCCAGAAAGAACCATGGTCAGATTTTGTTAAATTTCGCGTGAAAATTGTGTCATTTAATTTAACGTACCCCAGATGTTACCCTACGAAGTTAAAATTTCTTTTAAAAGTATTACTAATATCACAGTAAATGGGTACTGCCAACTTTGAAATGTCCATAAGATGTTCGTGACAAGGATATATCAATCATTAAACTATATACTGAAAATCATGCGAGAATTAGATAACGATAATGTTGCGTCTCAGTGATTACTATCGACTGACATGCACACATATATATCAGAAGCAACAAGATATATAGATCGCTCTCTGTTACGCGAAGTTAACCTGAAATCACGCAAAAATTAAATTAAATACCATATTAACGTTATTGAATCCGTTATTAGAAGTGTTGACGTTCATGTGGAACGCTTATTAAAATCATTTTGTACGCCTCTCTGAATGCGAGAAAGGGTGAAGGAATTTTCACGTAATTTTATACTCTGATTTTTACTGAAATAGGATGTCGAAAGTTTCTACTTTTGGTCAAAATGGGCACTTTCCGAATGCCTGTGTGCTCTTTACAGCTTTTCACGAAAGAAAGAAAGCGGAATTCTTTCCAAATCTCCAGATTTGTCAAGCTATGTTTATAATTCTTAAATTATATTCGTTAATTTGACATTTTTAAACATTCCTAAGGAACAAATAAAGCGAAATTATGTCACGAAACGAAATAACTTAATCACGTTTTCTTTCAACGTATCTGAATTCCAAAATGAGCTTCAAAGCTTCAATTTCCCGTCTGTAATCACCACAGGTGGTGTATTAACATACGCTGAATCTCATTTAACCATAGAGAAGCATTAACCCCCCGTGGGTTCAGATTATCGTTTCGTACTGTATGATTCGACAACGGGTGACATTTTGTCGTCCCTTCTAATTGACATCGAGTTGGTGTGACGTGACCACAGCATCCTACGACCCCCCCCCCCCCCCCCCCCCTGTTCTCTTTCCATTCAATAATGAGACCGTCGTACCCCAAATGAACGTTTCTAGGATGCGTATAAAAAGTTGAAATTTCAGGTTCTCACTGGCGCGATTATGAATATGTCTTCTGGGATGTTGTACCGCGTAGTCTGGTAGAAATTTTTCGACATTTGGTTGGCACTTCTGCTACGTATTCGATCTACCGGTTATCGTCACCGAGGTTTTGAGTGTTTTTCCTCAGTCCCTCCAGACAAATTCCGAGATTTTGCATTTAACAAGGCCATGACAGTTTCCTTCCATATCCTTTCCAGTTAATCATACTATAATTTAACGATATGTCTAAGCTACTCATATAATTTTTAATTAATCATAAATAAATACAAAACCCCAGCGATATGAGGTGTACGTGGGCGTGGAGTTTAAACTTCGCGTATTTTTAACTTCGCAGATGGTGCTTGACAGGCTGACAAAGAAAGATTTCCAGGGATGCTTCCAGGCTTGGCAGCGGCGCTGGGATCGTTGTGTTCACTCCCAGGGGAACTACTTCGAGGGTGATGGATGAATTTAATACCTGAGATAAGTGTACGGGTTTTTATACGCGCAGTCTTGAAACTTTCCGATCGCACCTCGTAAAGATTCTGATCATACCAGGCAAAACTTATTCAGGTAACATTATTGTTCAAATTTCGGTAGTAAAAGGGTTATTAAAACGGAAATATTTTACATAAGATAGGGCTAGAAGGCCACGCATAAAACTAACTAGGCTGCCTGCTAGACGCATTACCGCGGAGTTAACTCACGTTATTCTGTCTTCTGGGTTGTTGCGCTGTGGAGTCTGGTCGATGTTTACCAACGTTTCGGAGGTCATACTGCCTCCGTCATCAGGGCGATGAAGATTTCTCTCGTCTGGGTTGTTGCGCTGTGTAGTCTGGTCGATGTTAACCAACGTTTCGGAGGTCATGCTGCCTCCGTCATCAGGCCACGGCACAAGAACCCAGATGACAACCATCTTTAAGGTTCAAGATAGTTTACTTTTGTACTTTGGTGCAATAACGCTGACACGTGATATAAAACTTAGGCATTTCTCGTGTCTCGTAGCACTGACATGCAAAAGTTACAATGGCGTTTTTATAAATAACTGCATTTATAACCTTCAACATCGGCGTGTCTACATACAAAACGAAATCACAAAGGTCACATGATCAATTTCGTGCGTTGTAAAGCGAACGACTTATTTCTGATTTAACTTTAGTACCCTAGTACGTGATTGTTGGGTTGCGTTTTAAATGATATATCCTTTACTTTATCACATTCGTTTCACCGCCCTGTAGATGGGAGCAGTAAGTATCTCTGAAGCGTTGGCCAATTTCTACCAGATTACATGGAACGAAAATTCCACTCATCTTCACGAAATGTGTAACGTTTTAGTGATTTATACCGACGTCATGCATTACAAAAACACTTTATCACATTATATCTCGTTCTTTAAAAACTGCACACCTACAAATTGACAGCGACAAACTCTCAGCGGTCTGGTCTCTGTGTAATGTGCGACAGACCGTGTTTGTGACACAGTAGCTCCTGTAGTAACTATGGATACCGAAACCTTCTCGATATCGGTTTGTACCGCAACAATTATTAAGAGAGACACAGGGAGAGGGAATCTGGCTTTATTTCGGTTAGTGATATTGGAGATTTTGAAGCTGTTCTCTGTGTCAGTACTGTGTGAAACACCAGAGACCGTAGATTGCTGTCTTCTGGGTTGTTACGCCGTGTATTCTGGTAGAAGTTTACTGACGTTTCAGAGGTCCTTGCTGCCTCCATCATCAGGGCGATGATCAACGTGATGGTTGAGACAGCAAGGACTTCTGAAACGTAGGTAAACTTCTACCAGAAGACAGCCATCTTCAGACTCACCACCGTGAAAACTTCAAATCATACACCAGAGACCGTCATTGCAGTATGAATGACTCAGACTTGGAAGCAGTATTGACTTAAGTTGAGAGGATATGAAAGGAAATTGTCATATTAGCTTTCGTTGTGGAGAAATGTACTGGAACGAAGAGACACTTTCGAAGAATAACGAACATTTTCTGTCATTAATCTTTCATAATTCGATGAATTACAAAAAAAAGTTGAATATCTTTGCTGTTTTACAAAATAACGGCAAGTTCAGACATTTGTATTTGGCGTAATTATTGGAGTGTATGCTCCATTAATAATGTCGCTTCTGTTCTTCAGGTTGACAAGCAAGCCTAACAAATTATAAAGCAGTGAAAGTGCCCTATTTCGTCTGGACGTTTGTTAAAATAAACTTTATTGAACCTAAGACAGAAAGTAAGGAAACCACATCTGAAATAATACGTACCTCTTTATTCTGAACGTCATATTATCTGTCTCTTTTATTACTTCAGGAGATACATATTAAAATTTCATTACATCTCTTACAAGCAACTGTATTATTTATTTTAAACACGATCTCACTAGAAGCACGGACGTACATTTCCTCTCATTCGTCCGAGAACCAAACTCTCATCTTCTTGTTCTTATATGGTAAACAGATTAAAGAAACATAAATGAAATGTTATAATGCTAACTAAAATCACCATCAGGAAAACAATGTGAAATGCTTCTAGCAGAAAATGTTGTAATGTTTGCTTACGCACTGTGTGTTTACAGATGAACGCAGGAATAACTGTAGGCGTTCCTCTACCAGTTATGATTAAGGAAATGTGAAATTAACCAGCACATTCATCAGCGGATCACACATCTGTGTCAGTATGCTATAACAAGCACAGTACCAATATAAGCCAGCAAAATATTTTATAGGAAAATAAATCAGAATTACAATTCCATGTAATAAATATTTACAAAAACATGTGATTCCCATACCAAACTATACAAAACCAGCTCAATCTGTTTGCCAGTTTGTAATATTTAACTACAGGGTTTCGATTGGAAAAATAAAAGCTTTTGTCACGTGTGTGTTGTATTTAGGTCGACAATTTTCTTTTTCGATCCTCATACTGATATGAAAAATGATTCCTACTGATTAAATTTTGCAATTTCATCCGTTGACGAAAACATATCCAATTTCCGAAACGTTTTGGTTCTGTTTGAACTCAGAGATGCACTAAAATATCCACCCATAAGTATGAGTTTAATAATGACTGCGGCCAATAAAATCTTCTCGGGCAATCAGCCGCGTCAACTGATTACCGTAGTAAACCGACGTTTCGGGAACCAACTCTGTCTCCATCATCAGGGTTCTGATGTCTGATATCGGCCAGTTTCGTAACCTTGTATTTATTGTCAACGTGAATGCTAGTCTTGTCATAACAAATGATTTCGATTACTACTCGTATTCTTAATTTTTAGAAATCCCGTGGCGAACAACGGGCTGTTTTGTTCGTATTTTATAATAAGACAGTTTTAGGCGAGATTTTTGTTATTTTGTACGGTGCATCTACCTATAACCCAGAGTTAAAGCTCTTCTTGTGAGAAATATGTAAACAGTTTCTTGTAAATTAACTATCTGAGCCCACATTATGACGTGTATCTGTCGCCGTACTAGACAACATGGAGTAAAGCTAATTAGTTAAGGTACACATTATGAGGTAATTAATGTTAATTATCTGTGTTGCTAGGTGCTGGCAGGCTGGAGGCTCTCAGAGTGGCTCTGCTAATTACGACAAACAAGGGAATTTGCATGTAAATAATAAAGTCTGTTATAGTAATCATACCAAAGCACTTAATTACATCGCTTGAAATGCCTTTCTTGGTCTTGAGTTCAGAAACATTAAATTATTATCAAAGTGCAAAACGAATTGTTCCAGCATTTTCAATACATTTAGCTTTTAGTTCTAAAACGGGATTAGTTATTTCTGTTTAAGAGACACATAATAATGCTATGTTATAAATAATTAACAATATGGAGCAGAATCTTTCCTGTTGAGCTGAGCTGATAAGGAATTATATTCTTTTTGTTAAACCCGAAGGTTAATTACAAGCCAATGTTAATTCCAGCGTTATTCATTACGTAAGTTCCACAAAATTCCTTTTCTGCAAGACCGACGAAAGATAACGTTAGATCACATTCCACTTAAATTTAATTAGAGCGTCCAGTACCATTCGTCCGCGTATTTCCAGACCAAATGTGAAGTCCTGGGGTTTCCGGATTCCAGCGGTAGATCTTGAAAACCACGAGTTTACGTTGAGCAACAGAAGTTGTAGGAAGTTTAAATTGTTTCTCTTGTAATAATATCTTTCTACAAATACGCGTGTCGAAACAAACTGGGTCACTGACAAGAGGGCATAAAGTGTGTTGAACTTAAACGTTTATTAAATAAAATAAGATAGATAAATGGATCTTAGGGAAACAGGGTTTTGGGATTTGGGTTGGGTACATTTAGCATAACATGGAAACCGATGGTGGGCGTTGAGCTTTAAATGGCAGGCCTACACGCTGAATAATGGTTCCTTGAGAAAGACGGAATGAGAATATGGGCTTGATTAATTTTGGCTCAGGATAGGGTCCATTGACGTGCTCTTGTGAACACTGCAATGGACCTCTGTATTTCATAAGAGACAGGGAATTTGACTATATCTTCCGGAAATTACTCGTAGGCAAGATATGGTATATGAATTACAAAACTGGGCTATTTTAAATTACGCGCTACCTGCGCAAGAGTTGTACTTCCATAGAATAAGGAAGTTGATCCCAAATTTGAAAATTAAGCGTGATCGGTTAAATTTGTTATTTTAAATTAAATTTCATGCACATATTTTAAGAATAGGCATAATTAATTACATTTTTGTTGGTAAATAGTGCTGTTTGGGGTGGCACAAATTGCGCAATGTAGGTTATCTACATTCTCTGCGACACTTGTAGATTATTTGTGACTATTTTTGGTGATATTAAAGGAGTAAACTGTAATATATCTTTTGATAACTGCGTAATATTAAAGGTACTTATATGCAGCAAACTCTCTGTGTTGCTAGGTGTAAGTAAGACTGTTTCAAGTTTATCGTTTAGTGACAAGTTCATAATGCTGTCCACATATATACATGTTGCTGAATACAAGTTTATTATACTTTGTAGTTTTACGATGAGGTAATTGTCTGTATTGACATAGCCAGACAACCTAGTAGAAATACTACAGATCGAGAAAAGGAAATGTGGTCACACTGTTTAAGACAGCAATACCTAGCGAAACCTAACCTAAGAAGAAACGTGAAAAATGATCGAACTGAAAACAGTCATTCATCTGTTGTGTCGATGGTAGTTGGCTTATATACATGTTTTAACATCTTTGGATTGACATATTTATGTTATTTTTTCAATCTTCTGTGTATTTTATTTTTCATAACTGGAAAATAAATGGGTACCCACTAGAGCATCAGAAATACCCTAAGTAAGTGCCAAGTTTTGTATTATTAAATTGATATTAAATGTAATTTGGGTTGGGTACATTTAGCATAACATGGAAACCGATGGTGGGCGTTGAGCTTTAAATGGCAGGCCTACACGCTGAATAATGGTTCCTTGAGAAAGACGGAATGAGAATATGGGCTTGATTAATTTTGGCTCAGGATAGGGTCCATTGACGTGCTCTTGTGAACACTGCAATGGACCTCTGTATTTCATAAGAGACAGGGAATTTGACTATATCTTCCGGAAATTACTCGTAGGCAAGATATGGTATATGAATTACAAAACTGGGCTATTTTAAATTACGCGCTACCTGCGCAAGAGTTGTACTTCCATAGAATAAGGAAGTTGATCCCAAATTTGAAAATTAAGCGTGATCGGTTAAATTTGTTATTTTAAATTAAATTTCATGCACATATTTTAAGAATAGGCATAATTAATTACATTTTTGTTGGTAAATAGTGCTGTTTGGGGTGGCACAAATTGCGCAATGTAGGTTATCTACATTCTCTGCGACACTTGTAGATTATTTGTGACTATTTTTGGTGATATTAAAGGAGTAAACTGTAATATATCTTTTGATAACTGCGTAATATTAAAGGTACTTATATGCAGCAAACTCTCTGTGTTGCTAGGTGTAAGTAAGACTGTTTCAAGTTTATCGTTTAGTGACAAGTTCATAATGCTGTCCACATATATACATGTTGCTGAATACAAGTTTATTATACTTTGTAGTTTTACGATGAGGTAATTGTCTGTATTGACATAGCCAGACAACCTAGTAGAAATACTACAGATCGAGAAAAGGAAATGTGGTCACACTGTTTAAGACAGCAATACCTAGCGAAACCTAACCTAAGAAGAAACGTGAAAAATGATCGAACTGAAAACAGTCATTCATCTGTTGTGTCGATGGTAGTTGGCTTATATACATGTTTTAACATCTTTGGATTGACATATTTATGTTATTTTTTCAATCTTCTGTGTATTTTATTTTTCATAACTGGAAAATAAATGGGTACCCACTAGAGCATCAGAAATACCCTAAGTAAGTGCCAAGTTTTGTATTATTAAATTGATATTAAATGTAATTTGACGGATGTTTTGTTTCCCAGGTTTCATTTATGGATTGACATATTCTGCTAAAAGTACTGTTACAAATTTCTGGATATCTCCAACAAAACTTGAGAGCAAACTGATTTTTTCAAATGAAAGTACATCTGGCATTGCTAAAATGATTCACTGCAGGAAATCTGAAAGGATTGCTATGAAAAATACAGTTCTTATGGATGGAAACATAACACATAATAAACAAACAAACAAGAAGCAAGTTTCCAAAAGAAAGAAGCTGAATGATTTGGATGCTGATGAAATTTTGAAGTCATCACTTAATGGCAGCAGAACACCTACTTATGGTCTTGGCAGGTTCACAGACAGTTTCTTTGATGTACCCTGTGAAGATCTGGCTAAAGGACTCCTTGGTAAAATTCTTGTTAGAAGACTAAGTGATGGAACAGTTCTGAAAGGCTGCATAGTAGAGACAGAATGCTACCCTGGAGGTGAAGACAAAGGATCTTGTTCACACAATGGAAGGATCACAGAAAATATGAAAGCTGTGTACATGAAGCCAGGAACAGCATTTGTGTATTCAACTTATGGCATGTATCACTGTTTCAACATTTCTAGTCAAGGTCAGTGTAGCTCATTTCATTTAGGCAGAGTAGAAAAAGGTGGCCAAAATATCATAGTCATCTGTGTACTTAAGCTGTAAGGACATCCTCACAATTACATCAAAATGTTTGATAATAAACAATAATATTTAGAAATTTGGTTCCTACCTCACAGAAAAATAGCATGCCTTCATTACAAAGATCAGTTGGTTAGTGCTGTTTAAGGGAATAATCAGTGTTCATTCTGAGAATTGTATGAAATCCATATATATGTTCTGTGGGAAAAATGCATATGTTAAAAAAGGTGGTACATGTAGTTTTTGGATTTTAAGTAGTTCAGTTTTATGAGCAAGGTACATTCAGGTTTCTTGTTGAAAGTCATGTAGACAAATAGATGTGGTGAGCCCTTAAAGTATGTGTTTTTTTCTGTACATTAATAGTTTCATATGAAGGAAAACTGGCATTCCGTTTAATATATTGCAGGTTCAGGCGCAGCTGTTTTGTTGCGAGCGTTGGAACCTCTGGAAGGATTAGAATTCATGCATTTAGAGAGAGGGAAAAGAAAAAAGAGTACATCATCAAAACCAAAAGAACTGAAGGCCCATGAGTTGTGCAGTGGTCCAGCAAAATTATGCATGAGTTTCAATATTACTAAGTCATTATGTAACGAGCAAGATTTAACAGCATGGGATGGATTGTGGGTAGAGGAAGATGAATCAAACCAGAAGTCACTGGACCCGTGTCATATAGTGACATCACACCGAATTGGAATTGATTCAGTTGGTAGAGAGTGGGCATCAAAACCTTTTCGTTTCTATCTTCTGGGGAATTCATCAGTCAGTCGCAGAGATGAAGCCAGTGAAGAAATATTTGGGAAATGATAACATACTGTTCTTAACAAATGATTTAAGGTTTTCAGATCTCTAGAATCCCTTTGATGAATATTCAGCTATTTGTATTGTTTTATAAACAATTTTAAATCAAAATATGACATTTCAACAGTATTTTATAAGATTTGTATAGAGTTGTTCAGAATTCAAGAATCATAGGTTGTGGTCTACAATTCCAGAATCATAATATAATATAGTAGCAGTAACAGTAATAATAATTATCAGTCATTATCATTGAAAGTGTAAATCATTTTATCAATTCTCAGGGCAATTATTTAGGACAAGCGGCCATCCCACAAAACTAGTGTTTAGGGTATATAATAAAATCCTTACTTGATATGTTTTGGTTTCTTTAAATGGAACTGTGCTCATCACACAAAGCTGCACTGTGTACCTCAAGCATCAGTACCAGAAGAAATGATAATTATGTGTTATGCAATAAAGTTATTAGCTTGAGTGAGCTTACTTGCATTTTATTTTATTAATGGTTTATTCTATGACCTTTTCGTGTATGGTTGCCGAAGACATTATTAATTTATATCCATGTATCATGTTTTCAGCTGAACTGATCATATGTGCCTTTACAATAATAGAGTATCAGTTTTCAGAATATGTTAAGTTTCGATTGCTGGATAAAAATATTTGGTAAACCCATTTCCGAATTAGGAAAGCAACTGAAAGAGATTAAGTAGTGGGAATTAAAGAATAAACGACAGATAAGATGACTGAAGTTATCAGGGCAGCGACATTATGACGCATGTGCAGAAGATAATCGCCTGACCGCGCGTTTTTGAGCACCCTTCATGTTGCAATTACGCAAAATTAAAAATTGCTCCAGTCTCCGCACCAGATTTAATGAAAATCCGTTCCTGATTTGCATGGCCGAAAGCAGTTCGTAGCCATTTTATACGTTTTCCCCTGCGTCAACAATCAGTTGCGCTGCATTTTGTATTTATGGGTTATTTCTTTAAAGACGAACTTCGTTTCCAGAGGGTTAATGTTATTGTATGCCCATATCGAAGCTGTGAATTTTTTCGTCTTGTTGCTTTGCTTGTTCATTGCATTTCATAACCTATTTGTCGTGCACGTACCTTATAAAAAGTTCGATTGGGAAAGATAGCAGAACGTGATTGCTTCGTAACTTGCCGACATTTCGATAAACCATTGGCGCATTCTACAAACTTGTGTTTTGGTCTGGTAAGAACTTGCTTTGATTTTTCCGTCTTCTTGCTGATTCCGTGAGGTGTACAATTAAACAGCGATTGCTCAGTCTTCTACTTGTTGAGGAAAATTTACGAAACGCAAATCCGGAAGTTCATTCGTAAATACTTCAAAGGGCCATTTCCCACAAGTTATATGTGCAACGAAAATAATCGATCAGTGATTTGTATCACCAGCAAGATAATGTACAACAAATACTGCCTACAGTGCCATGGATGATGTGTGTGAGGAAAAAGCATCAGCAGTGGACTGGGTACTTATAAAGCCTCCCTGTTAAAGTTATTGTGATCATTTATCTCTGGAAGAACCCAAAGGAAAACGTGTCAGAGTAAACCTTTGTGACATCAAGGCTGTCTAGAACAGAAAACAAATGCAGTTGTTTTGTTTGTTGAGGATGAACTTGAAAGTGTGTTGCAGAGCTAGTTCATACACTGTGAAGCAGAAGAGGGTCCCTTCCAGAACTTTTTATGGTATGGTAAGTTTGTATCACATTTTTGTTTATCCAGTGTTGATGTGTGTAGTAAATGTAGATTTGTATGCGAGTCAGCAATGCTTATAGGTAATCACTGAGCTTTTACCTCTGTGTTCACGCAGTAAATTATTGCTATTCTATTTCAAGCAAGCAACATCTCCATCTCAGTTGAAAACTTTGTAGTTTCTGCCTCGAATAGATACTCTGTCCAACACATCCAATGTCATATCTCAACTACAAGGTTCTCAAAACAAATATATGAAATAAGGAACAAGAGCAGGGTTTTTTTTATTTGAAGTTCATTAAGGTTTAAACTTTTAATCTTTTAGGCCCTTTAGTCAGATATAAAATCTTCTTTTGAATTAAACTGATCAAAATTTAAAATGTATGTCAGTAATGAATGTATGTAGGAGCAACAGTAATTATGTGAGTAATTTGAAGTTTCTGACAGTTTTTATTGTCACTGTATAACAGAATTTTTACATATGAGAAGTATTTACAGTATGAACTCATATACTTACTCTTGATGAAGACGATTGAGGTGTCACATCTGCACCTTCCCTGTAACAAAAAGTTGTACCATAAAACATCAAAGTGTTATACTTCTTATTTGATAAGTGCCTGATTTGAATCCTGGCCATAACCAGCAATTTTCACTGATCCATTGTGATTTTGTTTACTCCTTCCATATGTTTATAAATAACATATGTAACAGTGCATCATATTCTGTAGATAAGTTTAACTTTAGAGAATTAGAGTAAAAGAAGTTAGTTGAAAAGCTTACAATTATGTCATATTTTTATTAAATCATTTTATAGTATTCAGCTTGGCATCAATAACCATGCCCTCACAAAATTATAAGGAAAAGGGTTTGGAAGTTGATAAATCTGTAAATGTACATGTTTCATAAGATATCAATGTTGTCATCATATTCTTCAAAAAGTAAATCTGATTACTTGCTATAAAAGTAGAACTGTTTAGGATCTGTGGATTCTAGTCTTCAGGGATGTGGTACAGTTAGTCTTGCAAATGTTGCCATGGATGGAAGTGATATGTTCACATTGGTAACTATCAACAAGACTACATGGTATCAACCCAGAAGACAACATAAAATACTGAAGCAGATTTAATGAATATAAGCATGTGACCTATATAGATTTTCACTACATAATCCATGTGGACAAAATTGTGCCTGGGGCAAGGTTCTCTTTGAATATTGACATTTAACATTCACCCAATGTTCTATATTCATTTATTACTGCCCCTGATGAGTCTGGCTCAGTCTGTTGCTTCATGTCTCCAACTTGGTTCTCATTGCCACAGTACTTGATTGGCATACAATTAGGAATATTTTAGTTAATGTCAATATTAATTTGATATCAGTGTTCGATGGTTAATAGTGGATTTTAGTCGACCAAACTTCACATTATTTGTGACTTTCAACGCACTAAACAATCCAGACCTTTACTTAACAGGAGTGGAAAGGTATACTCACATATTCAGTATACATAACCAAAACTGATTATAAACCTAGTTCTTTTGAGGTTGAGACTGCTATTGAAAAGTTGAAACAGTATAAATCATAGATATTGATCAAATTGTGGCAGAATTATTCAAGCCGGTTGTAAAACATTACTTTCTGAAATACACAAATTTGTGAGCGAGTGGAAGGAATCTTGTTGTACCTGTCACATGTGGTCATTTGGGATATGATGCTATCATTTATTTATTTTTGTAGTAAATTTTCATAAGAAGCTAGAAAAACATTTTGATTGAAATCACTGATTTGGCTGAAGTTACATTTGCCATGGTTGCTCCTTGAATAGAAACATATTCACAAAACAAATCTCATGTATTGTTGTATTGCTGACAGTTACCTGATATCCAAGGTGGGAACAATTTTCTTGGAGTAAGTAATAAAACATTAATAATTTTCAACAGTGCTGATTCTGTACTATGTATAAGCAAGCACACTAAATCACTTTAACTATTTTCAGCATACTTTGCATATTTCAGAAAATTCGGCTTATGCTACCAATGTGCATATGTTCCCCTCAGATTTTTATGAAACTCATAACATCCTGCTATTGGAGATCATTTCCAGTTTAATTACTTTAACTTCTATCAGCCAGTCATCATGACTTACCCTCTGTCCAGCTGGCCGTGCATCATGATAGCATACCATTAAATCATCAAACACTATCTGGCAGTCTCATAATATGGGTATTTACATCCGCTATTTCTGTATGAAAGAGGTTAATTTCCTACCACCATGAACTTCTGTAGAGGCACACTTTTCACTGATAACTGTGACTGTTAAAATATTGCAGGTAGGCAGGTGAAATTTGATGTGGTACTAATGAACATGAACTTCACATTAAATATTAGTCTCTATTTCTGAAAATATCTACTTTTATAAAAAGCATGGCCATTAAAACACACTTGAAATGTATAGATCTCTGCTTTAGAGGAAAACACTATATGTGATTCGAAAACTTCTGGTTAAAGCCATGATATTAATACTATATTAAGGGAGAAATCAAAATAGGAGCAAGGTAAAACAACACATCAATTCAGGAAGCAACAAAATTAGTAAAGCATTGCTAGCAAGACAAATTTAATAACACATACACTGCAAAACAACAGTCAAGCATCATCACATCTGGTCAGGTCAGGTCAGATCTGACCTACCCATCAATGTGCATCTCTCTGCCCCCACAGTCAGAATCCTTGAGATTCGGATACAGTTTGGTAATGCTGCCACCCCCTGCTATAGCATCACCATTAAGTCTCCCAGCAAATTCCTGCCTCATGTCACGGGATCGTTGTTCCGTGCTAGTCCGGCTGACCCAAATGTCCAGAACAGTTCTTGGTCCAGAATAGATGCTTCCACCAGCAGTGGGTCCAGATCGGAGTAGAGAGGGCCTGGAAGGAACAGAAGGGGATGGAGTCATGGATATAGGAGGAGGTGACATGGGAGAATCGGTCGTTGCTCGAATGACGGTGGCCCGGGGCACGTATTCATTTGGAGATGCTTCACTGAATTTACCAAACCTTTAACAAAGTGAAGCAAAAGTCTGAATGTTTTAGAACATATACTGAAATGAAGCTAGTACTTTTCATGTGACTTTCTGACTGAAATGGACAAAAAAAGATGTTGCACTGTAAACAGATTTCACAGTACTTAGGGTAGTATAGTGCTTCTTAATTTCCTCTATTATAAAACTGGTTGGTTATACACATTCTTCTGCCACATCTTGCAGACTGCTAAGATATAATTGTTGTACATAATTTATTTTAAAAAAGTAAAACTGTAAATATGAACATGGCTGTCATTTATTTTAAAAAAAAGTAAAACTGTGAATATGAACATGGCTGTTTTCTGGGTTGTAGTCTAGTAATGTAGTGTGACAGAGGTCCTTGCTGCCTCCATCATCAGGGCAACTGAACTTCTACCAGACTACATGGCACTACAACCCAGAAGACATCTATATACTTGTAAATACATCAATATTCAGTGGTCCAAATGCAAATTGTTAAAGCATGTTTCATGATAACGTAGCAGAGCTTAGTGGTCATCTAGAGAAGGTTAAAATTTGACATAATAAGCCCCTTTATGATCAAAACTGTAAAATGGTTAAAGTAAGCCAGCTGTAAAAGTTAACGATAAATATAAACCATACTGGTCCAATTCTCGAAGTGCCTGGTCCAGCTCCACTTTGTCATCCTTCTTTTCCAGTTTATTCTTTTCATCATCAGATTTGTTCCGACACTCCAGCAGACAATTCAGCACTCGATTGTGCTGATCTGTCCGACAGTTGGCACGCAGGAATGTTTCAAGCTCATTCCACATAATTCGGTACTGCTCCTCCCTGCCAGAAACAAAAAGGTTTAAGTGTCTCTAAGTCTTGGAAGTTTCTGACTTTGCAATGAGTATCAGTCACGACTGAAAATGTATTTGTTCATTTTCACCTTGAGTTCAAACTGAGTTATTTGTTGACTCATTCAGGGACCAGACATCATCTACATATCTTCATTATGTGCCAGTCAGTAATTTGTTGTTCCTATCAGTTTGTACTTTGTAATTAATTTGGAGAATGTCCCCCCTCCCCCACCACGTCAAAGCAAATATATGCGTTTCTATAGTTCAAAATGTCTGTCAATTCAGTTTCAATAATTAGTTTACCAAAATGTTCCCTTTTGCCGTCTTTCTCTATACTTCTTAGCAGTTAGTTTTCTGAATGTAACCTCAGCAGCTGTGACTTATAGTTTCTTTTAATGATGTACACATTAAGTACATTTGTTCCTGCTGGTGCAATATTTTAAGAACACGTTAAAATTCCAAACATATAAAACAAAATAGGTATCTGGTTTTCAACACACCGTTTAGGTCCTTTCCCTCTTTGTCCCATGTTTGGTGTTTGCAGGGGCTCATGTTTTGTCTCCAAATTAATGAGGCTGTAGATGACCTGTTTACATTTGACAACCTCTTCATCAGTCATTTCCTCTTTTACTAGAAGTGCTGGAAGAGGGTCAATATACTGTGAAAAAATAAAAAGAGGTGTTGACAAACACTGTCTACTATTAATGATGTACATTCATACTGTTTGAGGATACATTCTGTGTTATCTTTCAAGGCAAACATTGCCGCTGATGTCAGCGGATTAAAGTAATGCACAGAATAGAAACATACAGAATAATTTTCCAGAATTTGAACTTCTCCAAATTATGCCTACATTTCATAATTAGGTCAGTGTGCGAAACCTAGCTCACTTAGAGACTTACATTTTTTAAGTTGAATATGAAAGTTGATGATATGGTGATAGGCCAGTATTTTGTATGTCGATCTAATCTTGACCTCATTCTGCTCAGCGGTGTTTCAGTGTGTGTTTTATCAAACTTGCGCTTTAGAGGTACCAACTTGTTGTTTTGCATCAGCACACCAAAGTCCTTTATAGGGAATAAAGAACAGTTTAATTATATAAACAGAAGTTTCAAGGGAAATGGATGCATTTATGCTGTGTAAGTAACTCTTACACCACAAATATATTCATAATAGAATGAATGGAAAAGCAAAATATATGAACTGGTACATAGATGTATTCTGAAAAGTACACTGGTACTTGTATGTATGATACTGATCTCTCATTTGTAAATGGAACATGAAAGTCAGAAAAATAGTTATGTGTAGGATAATCATGACTAACTCACTGAAGATATACTACATTCACAGACAGTTTTTCTAGATGGAATATGTTTCTTCTGAGTGGCTGTAAGATATGGAATGGCAAGTCATGAAGACAGTGAAGATACTGTATTACAGAAGAACTGGAAATTAAAGGTGTCAACACATCAGTAACAAAACTATTACAGGAAACTGCTGGAATATTTGGAAATAATGAAAAGCAAATTCCAAAACTGCTCTGTCATGAATGACAGATATATGCAACGGACATCCAATAAAAATACAGAGCAATTTTAATCCTTCTAACTGGAACAGGCCATTTCTGTAACCATAATCTATAGAATGCTGTTATAACAGTGTAATGAACCATCTTCAGCATTATATAAGTGGTCTTACTGTGATCCTGTAGTCTGTAACTCTACCGCCACAGCCCTCACTAATGGATGGTGGATCCTCTAGAACACTCCTTGCTGTGACCAGCGTGTGAACAAATATCTCACCGCCATGTGCAGCCAGGAGGTGGGATATCATCTTGCCACCAGACTTACGTGGCATTTCCAACATTACTGACCGACCGTTGAGCAGGAAGTTGATCAAGCATGATGATGGGCGACTTTAAACAAACAACATTTTTATAACCAAATTAATAGAAATGTTTAGGTTCTCACAGTGGTGATGTCAATGTTGTTGTTCTCGGTTGTGACACTGTGTGGACTTCTGGGTAGATACCAACATTTTGAAAAAATATACTGTCTCCAACTTCAGGGCTTCTGGTATCTGCCTACAAGTCAATACGGTGTCACAACCCAGAACAACATTAACATTCAACCTTCTATTTATCTATCTATGCATCTCATCCATCTGTCCATCCATGTTATCTCTAATCATGTTTTGAGAAGTCTTTAAAGAAAATGGCTCATAAGATAAACATACATTACAAACTACTGCATGCTTCATTTTTCTCTACATGAAAAGAATGTGTAATATTAAAATTATAACAGGTTCATAGCAGTACAAGGTACCTGTTAACATCAACAGGAGTGATACGGTGCATGGCAATACAATTCTGCATCTCTGACGCACTACAACCTCTTGGAGTACACCATTTAAGTGTCACCGTCTCGTAATCGGCTCCCTCACGCTGTGTCCTGATCAAAGCAGAATCTGCTGCATTACCTAATAATATAAATATGTATCAGTATGTGTCACTTCAAGCTTACAAAATAGAGGCGTGTCATTCATAAACAGACAGGTTCTAAAGACCAGGCTTATTCATGTGGCTGGTCCTGTACATTTCACATGCTACACCCCAGGGGAATGGAAGAATTAAACCATCAACTTTATAACTGGTGCTGCAGTTTCAGAGCAGATCCAGCCAAGAGGTGGGACACTTTACAAAATGTACTCTTTTGGGGTAATTTACGTCCCTATATCATAAACATCTAATTTTCTGGCTGCATGTATGAAACCTTCAGAAGAATAAGAAGTTCGGAACTCCAGCTCTGATATATTAACAACAGGCACAAGCAAAATAAGATGCAGAAACACTAAAAAGACAGGGGAATATATAAACTATTTTCCTATGAGCAGAAACCTGCATAATTATGGGATAATTGTTCTTTTTATTATTGATATTCCTAATATTCTCAGTTTTGTATATTTTTATTTCAAACCTTTCAGTATAGATGTGTGTGCAGCTGAGGAATGAAATATTTCAACATCATAGTTAGCCGATGAACTGGCATTCTGTTCCTCTTTCATTGGAATTCCAGTTACTGTTGTTGAGCCAAGGTCATAATGATTCAGGATTAAATTTGATAATTTTGATGCGATCTGACCACCAGCCTTAACTGAATGAACTTCTGTTGTCAAAATGGCTGACAGCTGTAACAGAAAAGGCATCATTCTCCTAAACAGAAATCATGACTTGATTCCATATTTTGTTGGTAGTCAGCAACCATATAATTACACTTTGAGGGCGCGAGAGATTAATTTGGCTTAATTACTGTTTTTTCTGTAATAGGTAAAATTTAATACTTTCCTACTCTATAACAAGGACTTCATAGTGTCCAAATAAATTAAAAATTAGGATCTCAACCCATATGATGTATATTATTCAATTACAAATTATAAATCGTATTCATAAAAATAAAGCCAGCCTTAATAGTAAATGGTCAGCCATTAAGTTTTGAAGCTGGGATTTGTATTTTTGTTCACAATATACAGGCCAACTGAAGAAATGCTTACAGATTTATCCATTGATACTGTTTATATAATACTAATAACAGAAGCCTGCCAGTGAGCCATTATAAGTCAAATTAATCTAATCCTTGCCATAATTTTCAGCCAAACAGTATGCTATGTGGGATGAAATTGGCTTACAAAGATTGTTTATTAATGTATGTTATTTATGCCTGATATACAGGGAAATAGCCTGCATGAGAAATCAGAGCTTAAGAAATTAAATTAAAAGACTTGAGCATCTTTATTAACATGTTAATTTAGTCTCATATTGAAGCATTCAATTATGTTATTCATTCAATTCCATCTAGGAAAATGTGAGTGGGACATATAAAATTAGCATATCACTGAGACAAATATTGCAGTACATACTTGAAAGGGTTTACGTAGAGCCATTCTATACTTACGTCTTTTGGAGGATGACCTGTTACTTGTGATTCTACATTATTTGGATAAACATTGATAATAACCAAATGACAATGATGCACTGTGATTAGTCTGCAAGAAAACAAGATGAGAAAAATTAAAAATAGTTCACTGTATCCAAATCCTGGGGAACTAGTTTTATTTGTGTTCATTCCT
>NW_019059622.1:69002-105489 GCF_000696155.1 Zootermopsis nevadensis
TGTGGTTGTTGGGGGGGGGGGGTTTAGTAATATTGCATTTCTGTATGACCTGACTTGTAGACCAGGATTTGCCACTGATACGCATGCATGTGTTCTTTTATACTGTAATATCAAGTATGTAAGGTATTATGTATAATTATTTTACCACTTCAGTCACTGAATTGTAGAGCAATTAGATTTAATTTTACAATTACTTTGTGCAGTGAATTCATATGTGTATATCAGTACAGTTATCTTCACAGCAAGATACTGCATTCTTAAATTGTATCACAATGACAACAAAAGAACAGGTGTCCAAAATTTCCACAGGGCTTCAGTTGTAGTACTGACTGAGAGGCTGTTCTAATAATGTGTGTAAGATACACTGTAGTGTCTGTAATCAGTTGTGATAAGTCTGAGATGATATGTGCAGATATTTAAGCTCTTGAAAGTGTGTGAATGTTCTAATTGAAAAACAAAAGGTGCCATAAGACTAATGACAAAGTACACATATAATTATGAAGAAAATCACTTCATGCTGGATGATAATCCTTTTAGTAATGTATTTTTTACCATAACATGTGTGCCAAAGTATGCACACTCCGGATCTTAATAATGCATATAAAAATAGAGATAGAGTAACGGTATTCTGCAGTGAAGTATTGTATTGTGATGGTGCTAGATGGCAGATATGCATTGCTTGGTACTAGTACACTCTGCTAGATGGCATTATTCAGTGTAAAACAAAATGGTGAAAAGAAGTGTTTATACTTTTTGGGACACTTACTTTCATAATTTAAATATACGAGTTTAAAGACTCGATATGACTGATTTTTTTAAGTCAGACTTTTTATAATTCCTAAAATACTGATTTAATAAACAAATGCCTTCATTGAAATTGACAGCCTGGTGATTTACATGTACAGTTATGACAGTCCTGTATGGCTGAATATTATTCATACACAGAATATGAAAGCAGGATAATAATTTCATCAAACTCTACCAGAATATGCAGAGATGCTTGCCGGAAGACAGCACTTTTCAATATACATAATTGTTCATGGCAAAACATGATACAGTATATTATTTGTAACACTAAATTAATAGATGTTTCTAATGCATAAGTTATCAGCCATAGGACTTGTCACCTTAGTTTTAAGTAGCCATTGATTCAGGTGACAGCTTTAGTAGATGAGAGTTTGTCTTATTTTAAAAGGCTATTCTGTATTTGGATGTTTATTAACTGAAGGCATTCATGAAGTACTTCAACATATTTGCACAATAAGAATGATACATGAGAGGAAAATCATGCTGTCAGTTTTAGTATTGGAGTTTCTTTTGTACACAAGACCAGTTGAGAGTAGAAAGTCTGTCACATTTTATAATAAATGTGTGTCATTATTATAAAATAATACTGAATGTGATGTTCATATGTGAAAATAATGTATATAAATATTCAGTTATTTTTATAGTATTTTCTTTCTTTTCCCATTCATATACAAAAATAATTATGAAAACTTGTCAGAAAAGATAATGCATATGCTTTCTTCATACAATGGAATTTATTAGACATCAAAATTAATAATAACCCGTGCACTTCTGTATTATGATGTAACTTCATTTACAGCTCTGTTAATGTGAAAATGTACTAAAACTCATATAAAACTTGTGAATATTACTCTTCAGTTTGGATTAACACATAGTTTAATATAATAATGACATACAGTAACCACATCATTCATATGCTGGATCCTGAGGGAAAAATGAATCTTTTGTTGAAGAAGAATGTTTTATTGTTTCCCAAAGTTCCTTCTCCCTGGCTCTGTCTCTACGACTGACAGATGAATTCCCCAGCAGATAGAAACGAAGAGGTTTTGATGCCCACTCTCTACCAACTGAATCAATTCCAATTCGGTGTGATGTCACTATATGACACGGGTCCAGTGACTTCTGGTTTGATTCATCTTCCTCTACCCACAATCCATCCCATGCTGTTAAATCTTGCTCGTTACATAATGACTTAGTAATATTGAAACTCATGCATAATTTTGCTGGACCACTGCACAACTCATGGGCCTTCAGTTCTTTTGGTTTTGATGATGTACTCTTTTTTCTTTTCCCTCTCTCTAAATGCATGAATTCTAATCCTTCCAGAGGTTCCAACGCTCGCAACAAAACAGCTGCGCCTGAACCTGAAATTCATAAAATTAAGTGTCACGTATATATTTGTTTGTATATCTGTCCACTTGCTACAGAATTCACCTCTTGAAGTCCTGGTCAGGAAAAAAATTAATGGCATTTAGGGAGCGACATAAAAGAAGTTTGGGTCAGTTGGGATTGTAACTTTGTATAATTATTATAAAGGCTTACATGTAACTTTTAGGTAAAGGTAAAGTAAAGCTGTCTCACTATATGCCATGCAGGTGCTTGGGTGGAGAGGAGATATAGCTCCTACTCATTCTTAACTGCAGCACTAGATATGGGTGAGTGGTCAGCATCATGCCCCAGCCATGCTTTACCCCTAGGAAAGAACCCCAGTCCCAAGAAAGAGACGGGGTGGGCCTCAGAGCCAATCTGGATGCAGAGGCCAGAGGAAAAATCCTCTGCCCCCATGTGGGATTGAAACCCATTCGTCCAGTCTGTAGTAGTCAGTGACTGTATTGACTGACCTACTGTGACTCCTAACTTTAAGGTATGCTGTTGTATGCATGAATAAAAGAAAGGTTAAAACATACTATTGGTTAATAATTTTGACTCTGAAATATGAACTGACATGAATTATATGTATTCTAACAGCATGTATGGAATTATATACCTTGACTAGATATGTTGAAGCAGTGATACATGCCATAAGTTATATACACATAAGTTGTTCCTGGCTTCATATACATGGGTTTACTTCTTTCTGTGATCCTTCCCTTATATGAGTGAGATGCTTTGTCATCACCTCCAAGGTAGCATTCTGTCTCTACAATGTGACCTTTAAGCACTGTTCCATCACTTAATCGTCTAACAAGAATTTTACCAAGGAGTCCTTTAGCCAGATCTTCACAGGGTACATCATAGAAACTGTCTTTTAACCTGTTAAGGCCATATGTAGGTGTTCTGTTGCTATTATGTGATGAAAAGAAAATATCATCAGCATTTAACACTTTGCTAAGCTTCACTCTTTTATGAACAGACTTGTTGTATGTTTGGCTTTGTTCATCAGAACTCATCACATTTTCAGTGATGTGAACTGAACCACATATCTGGTGATTGTTCATCTTAGTGTTGCTCCCAGAAGCTGATGCTGTATTTGAAAAATAATCACTTCTAACATTCACGTTTTGCATCTTTGTGGAAGATAGGCAACAATTACAGAAGTGACTTTGGCAGTACAGCTCCATCCATACCGAGAGCCTAAAAGTATAAAACGGAACATTCTGAAAACTGGTGACAGTATTATCCAATATGAATATGTAAAATTTCAAATACATTCTGAAAGACATGTATAATTGGAGAGGTTAGAATTTCAGTGTACCATTTGTGGAGGATACATTTAAGAAAATTACACTATTAATCATAGAACATATGTACAGCACCCCAAACAACATTTCAAACAGCATTACAAATATCTGTGCATGTTACGGTCCAGATCATTTAGCGTGAATTATGTATGTATACAAAACCAACTCCTTGTGCAGCCATTACAATATTGCAAGTAGTAGTCAAATTATCAATGGTTGTCGATCCATTATTGTTCATTAACAGATTACAGGAATTTAATTGTGTGGGTAAGTTGTTCATTATTATATTTAAGCTTTATCAACCCGTCATTTGTGTTAAAAAATACGTTTCACGAATTACTTACGAAATACAACACAGCTAGCACGGATGGCGCATAATTCAAGTGCAGATTTGATATCTGGCATTATTCATGCACTATTCTGAGAAAGAGGGGATGAAAATGTTGGCAATCTGTGATGAAAATTGTGTGTTGTGCTCCTTGGTATTGTGCGATGTTGACTAAATAATTTTCGTGAATTTACATGTACTTTCGAAAAATAATGTCATAGCTCTCAAATGTCCGTGTCTATTGGTTGGGTAGTGTATTACAGTGGTTTAGATCGTGTCATATTTAATTCGTGGAGTGATTGATTCCTAATTATTTAACTACGATATTTCAACTGCTAGAAGTTGATGTGGACTGAAGTGGTAAGATGATCATGCAAGGTGAGTAGGCTAGATTATAGGAGACAGTCATTGCCTATATCAGAAAAGGCCTTGGTATGTGCCTGGGGAGACTGAGGAAAACTGCAAGAATCTCAGGGCTGTATTTGAGACAGGCCAGTGCAGAATGGATCCATGGTTATTTTTTGAGTTCCAGGGCACTGCATAAGTTGGACAGAACTTATAACCATATAATTTGTGACCTCTTGTCTTGAGACACAAACATCATTCTTTCTAGTGTCAAGGTTAATAGTGTGTGGGACTATATCTCTTCTTCCCCATACACCTCAATTGTGTGGTGCTTTGGACAGGGACATGTTGAATTTTACTTTTACTGACGACTGTCATAGTACCTGGACTGACTAGTTACCTGGTAAATGTGGCATCTAAGACTCAACATCACACCCCATTATTCATATATCATTGTCATGAACATCAGGAGAATAATCTGCACCATGGAACTTTTTACCAGAAGTGACAGTCATTGTGCCTTTTGTTAGGAGTAAAAGTAATCTGCATTGTTATCCCAGGTCAATCCACGTGGGATTTTTGGTAGATTTAGTGGCACTGGGACAGGTTCTTCTTCAAGTGTCATTCCACTGCTGCGCTGTATTCACTCATGTGACATCTGGGGGATGGTTATGGGCCTTTTAGCTGCCGCAGTTCCTCAGAGACATAACTTACCATGTTGCAACAGTAAAAAACTAAACTTATTTTGGGCTGTGATTAAGCATTCATGAATTTGCTTTAAATGTATTTATATTTGAGAGACAGTTGATTTGAACGTTCAGAAACTGTTCAAAATCTTATTGGAAATCCTCACACATAGTGTTTGAAACACGTCTCATTGTTTAATAATATTAATTCATTTATAAAATCCATGCGTCAGCATCGGTTGTCTTAGCATAAGATAGGTGAAGTTGACAGGAATGAACCTTTTGTGAGTTGAACAATAATACAATTAATTAGTAGGATTTGGGGTACAAATTATTTCAGAATTACAATGAAAATACAAAATTTATAACATTCCTTTATGAAGTAGATTAAATGTGAAAACATTTTTGGAGAAACTGAACATTACTGCCAAATGCACAACCCCAAAATTGACCACCTGACTCCAAAATCCAGTCTTCTGTCAAACGCAGACCCCACCATAGGCTCTACTACAGTCACATTTGCATTACTTACTACAAGAGTCACAAATATCAGAACTTAATTTCAGTTGTTTCCACATTGCACAAATGGCGCGCTCATACAATCAAGATAGACAATGGCATTATATTAGGAGAAGGTGGGGCACTTTAATAATAATATACTTATTAATATTGTTGAGTGATAGTTTTTCAGAAATATCATGTAATTTTTTCATTAACTGGTATTTTATTTTTCTAACAGTTGTGATTGCTAGGCTGTTTAGAGTTAGAAGGAAGACACAATTGAAACCAGATTCTAGAATTACTGAAGACAGTAAATCAGTAGTAATCCACTGGAGTCTACTGAAACTGTACTTGTGTGGACAGGCGTGACGCTCCTTCATGATTGTAGGTTCAGATGTCATGTTCCCTTGTGCTATAAGCTCCGATCTTGCCACTTAAATGTATTCTGCCAGAGTATTTGAAAGATAATTAAAATTGTTAAGAGACTGAGGTCAGACATAAACTTTCTGCGTACATTTTCAAATTGTGTGTGGTATTTTTGAATAACTATTAATGTTTGTTTCAAATACACAGAAAACTTCCAGTTGGTGAAATGTTACAGAAACTCTGAAGTTCAAAATAATTCACAACCTATTTCACATAAATTTGTGCACTTTGACAAAACTATCAATTTTAAAATAACAGTATTTCATGTCTAATGATTACTTTACGTTATTTTTTATGTCTGTCTCGTTTAAAGTTTTAAAATTGTTTTGTCAGAGAATGATCATGTTATCTCAAAATCTGTGAAACAAATTTATGTTTGGGAGGTACATTGATTGGGCCTCAGACAGGATGACAGATATCATGACTGATATTTTTGGTTTTCCTCAGTTTCTCCAGGTGAATACCACCACAGTGCCTTCAAATAGGTCATGAATACTTCTTTAGTAATTTGCATTTCATTATTATTATTAGTTTGTATAATCACCACAGCAGTGGTGTCTTGATGTTGATTGCGTGCTGTTTCCTGAGTAATATTTACCACGACTGAACAGTTGTACACCACTTTCCTGAGATTTTATGAGCTAGAAATTACTTCACTAGGTTTGTACGTAGGGAAACCATTGGATTGATTTTGATCCAATCGTATATTGGAGAATCTCGAAGACGAGCATTTTGCGAATTTAAAATCCAGAGGCAATAATAAAGTGAAAGGGACATAATTTTTATACCGTACATACGTTTTCTAACTTGTTTGTTTCTGTGACTCATCATCTGGAGCAGTGGCCCAATATGAATAATCGCAGTGCTGAAAGTCTCGCCAGAGCGGGTACGAATAATCATGAGGCTGGTAGCGAGATAATTCCAACAAAAGAAGAGAAATTCTATACTGTACCTACAGATGGCAGAAGTTGATTGTGATGGGATTATAATACAGGGCCTATAGAAAATTCGCGCAACAATTCTGTTAGCTTTCTCTCGTTGCTTTTTCAATGGACTTCTATGCCTAGGATGCGTTTTAGAACTCGTGTGCAGCAGAACAAAAGCCTTCGAAAGAATGGATTTGGAAAATTGGAACCCGTAAGTTGGATTAAGATTGTCATGAAATGAGAGCAAAAGAGAAACGTAAAATATTTCAGGGGTAAAAAGAGATGAGACGGATGCAGGGCACATAATTGAAAGGAAAAATGTGCATGAAGAAAACCACGTTTCTCCATTACGAGTATCTGTTGGCCAGTGTCGTTGCAGAGTTTATTGAAATGTTTTTGATATTACGAACATTTAAAAAATAAAATGAAAAAATATTTATGAATCTGGGTAGTATGGTATTTGTAGTGTGATTAACGTTGGCAGAAGATATGGTTCATTCACCATTCAGCCACCTGACTCGACTTGTAACCCGAGAGTCTTTCATCAACTTTGTACATATTGAGTCTACTTTTTTTTAAAAAAAAATCACCTCATTCAAATGCTTTTACAATTATGGCCCCTAATTATATAATTGTAACGATATTTATTAATTAAAATATGATATATATTTTAGCTGTAAATGCGATAACTCAACCTAATATTTTTAACCTCGCCATGTTTATTTATTTTTTTAAATTTATTTATTTACATTCCATGGATGCATAAGACAGTCAGGTGACGATAGGATGTGGAAAAAGTCATAATAATAATAATAATACAATACATATTATAAAGTACAATTCGTACTATTATATAAATTTCACATAATACAAAACAAAGTATTCACCTAGAGAAATGATAAGCTACAAATAGATCTACCCATTACACATAAGAAAAATTTATCACTTATTTGTAAACAACATAAATTCATTGACAGAGTAAAAGGAGTGTGTAATTAAGTATCTTTTTAATGCTACCTTAAATTGTTCCTTCTTATTTACAAGACTTGTGAGATGTTTTTGTGTATACCCCACAGCAGCGACATCTTCGTGCGATATTTCTTATTGAATACGTATAGAGAATTGGATAATGTTTATTCTTCACCAGATATGATCAGACCAAGGTTGGGGTGGGTGGATTATGTAACATGTATGAGGGTTGTAAGAAATTTGTACACGATGTTAGTTGGATAGCCCAAGGAAAAGAAGACGACTTGAAAGACAAAGACGTAGATGGAAGCGTAAATTTAAATGGTTTCTAGAGAATTAAGGTGTCAAGGTGTGTACTGAATGACCGATAGGGTTCAGTGACGGACTGTTGTCAATATGGCAATGAGCCTTTGGGTTCTATGAAAGGCGAAGAATTTCTTGATCAGCTGACCGGCTTTCAACCCCGAATCAGATTATTTAATGTTAACTGTAAGAACAAAACTCAAAGTTAAAGGGACTATGGATTAAAAATTAATTTCAAATGAACTCTGGCTTTTCGCGTTTTAGGATATGCTTTCTAGAAAAAGAAAGTCTCGCTGATACTTCTAATTCTCTGGGGACTAAAAGTTATCTCTTAACTGAAAGGTTTTCATATATCATCGCTGGTGCATATTATCGAATGATGGATCTACAACATGAAAAATTCCTCCTTTTGCGCTCGAAGAGATATGGAGGGATCTCCATAGCCCCTTTATCATATGTGAAATGTTGGCCTACAGTTGTACGCACGGGGAAATGTATGGCACTGAACGTTTCAGAGACAGAGGTCGGGAGAATGAAATGTTTTATCTTCCCACCCCACGCAACGCTATACTAGCAACTACTTGTTTTCCCGAAAGATGGTATATATTTTCTTTTAGAAACGTAGCTATTAATTATTTACACAGATCTCAATACTGAGCACGAATGTCATCTAAAAAAACTCAAAAAACTTTGTCCGGGACTCATGTGATTCTGAGAAGATTTCTGAGATGCTATATTTTTACAATTAATAACAATAGTTATTGACATTTCTTCTTGTTCTTGAAGTGGTTTAGCTTTGTATAACTTTATTTGTCTCGTCCGGTCTTGGCATGGCTTGGCATTTGGTGTGTCTCCTCTTGTTTTGCAGTTGCTTGACCTGGGGATTGCTCGTCGTGCGTGTCTTCGCGGCATGCGTGATCGGTGATTTGCGTAGGAATGTTTTTGGCTTGATGTCTCGTCGAAATTGTATCTTAAATGTATCGGCGTCAGGATGATAGGCGTAGCGACGCTCGATGTGTTGAAGCTCGCCGTCTCGTCGTATGCCTTTGGATGATTCGTATCGTGTTTCCGTTCTGCGTCTATCATCTGCACTGCCTGCGTTCCGACGCTGGGCGTCGTCTTTTTCAGCGTCATGCTTCTCTGCGTATCCTGAATCGGCGTTACTGTTTATGTGTTGTATTGGCGAAGGGGTCTCAAGTTCTGTGACGTCCGATGTCGAAATATATTTATCCTTTCAGCGTAGGACCTCAGGTGTTCAGAAATTCTGCGTTGAATAGCTTGTATTCAGATGCCTTATAGTAGTTGTGTGGTTGATTTTTGTTTGATTTGACGTCTCTTTCCATTAATTGGCTTGACGTTGAGTTTCTTGGCGTCGCCAAAGTTTCGCGTTGCACGGTTTGGCTTTAGCTTTGTCTTACTTTGACATTTCTCATCATCTTTTGGCATAGCTTGGCTTGTGATGTGATGGAGCTCGTCCTCGGGTTGGTTTAACTTCTTGTGTAAAAGTCATCTAAATATTGTTTAAAAATACAATTCTTACCTAAAAGAAAACACAGTACTGCACAATTACAAAGACCATTTGGCTAATGTTGTTTATTCGGAGAATCATATTAAACCCACAAATACACTCTGTCGGCAAAATGCAGAATTATTGAATGCTAGAGCAGATGACCGCCACGGTGGTCTAACGGTTAGAACGCTGGCCTTGTAATCCTGGGGTCTCGGGTTCGATTCCCGGCGGTGCCCGAATTTATAACTTGTGTTGGACAAGGCCGTGGTCTAGGCAACACGGAGTTTTTATCCGTGGCATCCCAACAATTACTCCATTCACACACAGAAGAAGGCAATGGCAAACCACTTCTGGATCATCTGCCAAGAACGTATATGAACAGGTCCCAGACCGAGAAAATGATGGAAGGATCCTGTTCATATGGACATGTCGTCAGACACACACACAGAAGAAGGCAATGGCAAACCCCTTCTGGATCATCTGCCAAGAACGTATATGAACAGGTCCCAGTCCGAGAAAAGGATGGAAGGATCCTGTTCATATGGACCTGTCGTCAGACAGAACACTAAATAAAAATAATAGAGCAGATGTAAACTAGTATTTTAAAGAAATGTGGTGTGAGGATGTCGATTGTGCTTATCAGACTCAGGATACAGTGAAGTGATGAGTTTTTGTGTACACTGTAATGAACTTTGGAAAACTATTGCTCCTTCTCAAAAGACCTATATTGTATGGGGCAATGCGTGACTTTACAGCCAGCGTATGCAATAGAACAGAAACCAACAAACACTGGTTACAAAATCCTGAGCGCAGTGATAATGCTGCCATATTCAAATTCCTCTGTCACTTACTGTACATCCCCTTTCTTCGTCACCCTCTCCCTTTCCCACGCCATCCTTAATACAGTTTGTCTATGTATATGTACACATATAAACGCACGCGGAAATTCAATTTCTGTGTCACACATCCTTGTGAAGCAACTACGTAGACGCTCCATTCTGCCACTCCATATTCTGTCACGTGCGCTATCCATAGACGGATTTAAGGAGGAAGTCCCATCTTCCAACCTCTCGTAGAACCAGGATAAGGAAGGAACTACCGTAACCCTATTTTCATTAAAGTTTCAGCGGTTACTATGCCAACGATGCGGGAATACAGAGGTTCAGTTCCGATAATATAAAAAGCATCATCGGACGCGGTCTCGAGGCAGTTCAATCCACCTCCAGTCTTCACAAACTTTTCTAAAACTCATATTTATTTTATGCTCCCGTCTCCATCATGGTCTTCCAGGTGAACGCTTTCCTGAAGAATTTGTCATAGAAATTCTGTGTATATTTTTTTGTAACATGTCACAAACAATTGACGTGTCAGGTTACATGATTAATCATTAATCGTCACCAAATGAAATACATTTCACACAGTCGCCATGTTATTTCCTTAAAAATGTGAACAAATTAAATATATGTCTTTTTGAAATTGTCGCACTATTTCAAGATTCTATGTTGAATGTTATGAATATCAAATCTAAAACTTCTTGACGATGGTGAAGAGTCAATTGAATAAAATTTTTCTTGGATATTATCCATCGTCTAGTAAATATAAAACGTAAAACGACGTTTCGGAGATGGGACTCTATCTCCGTCTTCAGGTTCCATCTCCGAAACGTCGTTTTACGTTTTATATTTACTAGACGATGGATAATATCCAAGAAAATTTTTATTCAGTTGAATGTTATGAGTTTTGTGTCGCAATTTTGGTATCCTTGAGGACAGATTTAAAGTATACCGAGACTTAATGGTCTGTAATGTCAAGCTGTTCGTACCAAAGATGGTTTTCTTCTGGGATGTTTCACTGCGTAATCTGGCAAGGATTAATCGACGTTTAAGAGTAGATTATTACACTGTGATTATGGAAGCAGAAAGTTCATCTGAAATGACTTTTAATGCTTCACAGACGGTGGAATATCCCGGAAGACAGTCAGCATCGTATTCGACGCCGTGGGAACCTGAAATCTCAAAAAATCTTAGGAGGCGTTCTTAATCCGCCACTGGCATGTCCCAAATGCACATATTTCCTTTTGTTCTTCCCTGTACTGCAATCTATCATCTGCCTCCAGCCTCCTTAGTGTCTTGTGGTCCTCATGGGGCAGCTAAAAGAAACAAGACAATGCAAGAAACCACTCTCTTGTTGCTACGCTACAGTACTGTCTGGTCTGAATCATTGTCACTTCACTTGCGTGACTAGTGACGGTGTTCGGTGTCACGTAATGCCACCTTGGCGCCCGCGTGACGAATGGTGGCTTCAAGTCAACCGAAAACAAAAGATGGGTTCTGTACGTAACACTGGAATTATCAAAGATATGCACGCTGGACAATCAGGGTTCGATTCTCGGCAGATGAACGTGCTTTTGCCTTCGTCTCGACGTCGAGGTCAACTTTTTTGGCCCATCCAGCCTCCTATCCGATGACACTGTGATTACTTCCGAGGAGAGTGAAGTTGATCGCTTCCCATCTAGTGTAGAGGTCAGGAATTATTTGGGCTATACCACTACTCCCCCCATACGCCTTCAAGGTTTAGTGCTTAATTAGACACCGGGATATTTTCAATGTCATGTTTTTGACCATTGAAGGTAGGCGTACTTTAAATAGTGTTTCTTAACCTTTCTGATACCGTGGATCCAACCACCCCACCCCAAAATTTCTCATACAGTTTGATTTAATAGAATATGGACTAACTGAAATGCAGATAGAAAGTGTATAATGGTATAACTTGTATCATAAAGGTTAAAAATTAATAAATAATTGAGTGCAATCTTCTCAACTCGCAAACCCCACAGGTACAACTTGCGGTCGAGAAACTGTAGATTCGAAATTTGGTACAAACGCTTTGGAGAAAACGTCTTCAACTTCAGGGCTGAAACTTTGATATCTACCTGCGAATTTACACGGCGCTAAAACCCAGGAGAATATCATTATCAACCCCACCGTCATGTCTTATATTTCGAAAAATTGTTTATTTGTTTCCTGAACTTCTACCCTGAAATCAAGGAGTTTCTCTCAGATTTATTTTTAAGACACAATGTGTTGTACTAATGACGGGGTTGTTATTTGTTTTTGGAAATATTCCGTAACAAATTGAACATGTTGTTTCGCTCGTGATATTACGCGTTCAACAGCCTTGTTCCAATGTCTCTCTGGGTGTTTTTGGCGTCGTGCTGTTATACGCTCTTTGAATAATGAGTGTCGCTTCACTTAGACCCTACATCCTGTTGTGAACTCGGTTTGCGTCTAGACGTGTCGCTCTGTGGTTTCGTCATAATGTGTTTCAAACTTGCGAAAGTTTTCGGAGTTTGGAATTTAATTCCCTTGGACATGCAGCGGTTTTCACTTCAACACTTTGTACAAAGCCATACGTTTGAGACCGAAGTGTGGGTCGCTGTTTCGGCTAATATTCGAACTGGCAAAGGAAAAGTTCAGGATTCCTGTCTTCTGAGTTGTTGCGCTGTGTAGTTGGTTGGTAAACATCTACCAGACTACACGGCGTAACAACCCAGTAGACAGGAATCTTCATACTCACCGCTGGGAAAACCTCAAATCATACGAAAAGTTCAGGTTTTGGTCGCTTTACTCCCAAAGAAAGAACCCCCAACTAGATGGGGGGCCACAGACCGTTGGGCGTTGTGTCTAATTTTTTCAACAGTGGTACCAATTGCACAATAATGTTATCTTGGATCGGATTACTGTGATAACGACGTAAGGTTATTGCTGGAAAACATTGTTGTGCGACTGATCTGGGATCAGATTAGTACAAGAACGTAGTTACTTATCACCTCTTCCTTATCTTAACGTCCTCTAAGTTCTTTCTATATCATTCGTTCTTAGATTCGCGATTTTTATGTAATACGAGGTGCGATCGGAAAGTTTCAAGACTGTGTCAATAGAGGGCGAACCGGATGTAGTATGAGCTTCTGCCGCTAGGGGGTGCGGCCTACATTCATAGTGAATCAGTGTGCCAGCCGGCATCATCGAATTAGCATTTGTTTCTTAGTTTCGGGCGTTTTGGTAGTGCATTACACCGACCCTCCTGCGATTTCGGAATGGCGTGTGCATCAAATTTTGCCAAAGACTCGCCAAAACGGCTACGGAAACCTATGAAATGCCAAAGCAAGCATTTGGGGAGTCCGCAATGGGTAGTTCACAAACTTTTATGTGGCATTCATGTTTTAAAAATGGCCGAACCTCTGTCGATGAGGGCGAGCGTTCTGGACGACCATCTTCGAGCACAACGCCCGAAAATGTTACGAAGATTCGGCAGGCCATTCACAAAGATCGACGTCGTACCATCAACGACTTGTGCGACATTGCTGGGATAGGCTATGGGACCTGTCAGCAGATTCTACACCTGCAATCTATGTTCCTCCCTCAAAGTGAGAGACCAAGTTTTGCAACCATACAAAACAACAGGAAGAAATATTGTTTTGTATACTTTAATCTTCAGGTTTTTAGAAATCAGACAGGAAGACAAATATTTTGAACTGGAAGTAGGAAGCATTTCAGAATGTAGTCTCCTCCAAATTACCTCATGAATATCATTTTGATTTCTTATTGTTCTGTAAACTGTTGTATTTTTATTTTTCTTGTCCTCTGCTTGAGTTGTGTTAACTTTTGCCCGGCGTCTGTAATCAACAAATTAAATAATAACTGAGGAATAAATTTGTATGTTTGGGAAATTATATATGCTGATGTTACTGATCGTAAAAAATATTCACAAGTTGACTGACTTTCATGGCGGATCGAATGTTTGTTTCCCAGGAGAACTGTTTGGACATTTCTACCACAACTGTACGTTCGGCTGTGGACGGGGGTTGTAGGACCTAGAATTTCATTTCATTTATAGCATAACCCCACCGTTCGCTTGATATGGCTATCGAGTTTTTGTCCCCCCTCCCTTTTCCGACTTTTTTTTTTACCACTCTTGTATATTGTGTTCGAGACACGTGGCCTCTGTGGTTACGTTCTCTATTCAAAACCTTAAAATTTTCAACAATACGCTGCACCAGCAGCAACTGATATCGTTTGTGAAGTTATAAAATTCATATTCACATAATACAAAATAAAATGAACGATATGTGAGGTGTATAGGTCAGGCTATGTGGAACAGAGGTGACGTCTAAGTACAGCACGAGATAAAAGTTTGTGAGTTACTAGGGGTTTTGCGCTTACCAAATAACTAGCGAACTAACATCTTGAAAAGCTAATAGTCGCGTAGCTAGTGTATTTTAGTGTTCACAAGAGCCCACCGTTGGACAGAATACAGAGCCACATGAATATAGTCTACAGCCTATTTATTAAATCTACATTTTAATATTATCGTGATTTTTAAGCAGTCTCTTCGTCTCCGGTATTCCGAGTAATATTCAGCTCATTCTTTATTTGATCGACTTAATAGTATTTAGTGAGCGAACATTTTAAGAATCTACAGGTAATGTAATTTTCTCCATCTTCCTGTAAATTATTATCTCTTACGTTGAAATATCCTCAGCACTCGGTTTTCGGATATTCTCAATTTCACAAACTTGCTATGTTATCCTCGAACTTTACCAGAAGTTTCTTGTAGGCATGGCTGATATAACTGCTGCTATATTTTATGCAATATCAGGATTCCATTCGCGATGTTGGCAGACCTGTTATATTTCTTGTCCTCGCCGCCTAAATAAGATACTACGAACTGGGGTTCCTCCGATCTTCAAACATGAACGTATTGCGTCCAGTTTTACGCATAATAGGCCACGGTTCCTAATCTACACAGACGTTAGCCCTTTAAATCCGACTGGTAGCTATTTGTACCAGTTGCCTTAACAGTCAGTAACACTGTATTATGTATTTCTTGTTTTTGTATGATTCTCAGTGTAAACAGGGATTATTTACAGCATTTACCAGATACGATTAAATGCATATTAAAGAAACAGGATTTGATAATATGGTCTGGATTGAACTGAAATGTGCCATGTAATCTAGTAGGTATTGACCGACGTTTCAGAGGTGTTAATTGCCTCCATCATCAGGGTTCAGGATAGTGCAGGAGTCTGCAATTTGCGGTCTGCTGACGTGTTTTTGTTGCCCGCTTATGATATTTGTAACACTGTATCAATTTACATTATTATTTATTTTAGTGTTCTGTCTGACGACAGGTCCATATGAACAGGATCCTTCGATCCTTTTCTCGGACTGGGACCTGTTCATATACGTTCTTGGCAGATGATCCAGAAGTGGTTTGCCATTGCCTTCTTCTGTGTGTGAATGGAGTAATTGTTGGGATGCCACGGAGGAAAACTCCGTGTTGCCGAGACCACGGCCTTGCCCAACACAAGTTATAAATCCAGGCCCCGCCGGGAATCGAACCCGAGACCCCAGGATACAGATCAAAATAAATATCTGGTTCCTAATACGAGGGCCTAACTTTGTTTTGGACAAGAATTACAAGCAAAGGGGGTATTAAGTGGGGATTAGATGGAGATAAAGGAAGTGATGTGAAGTGAAGTGTCTTAGTCTCGAAGTGATGAAGTGACTTCAGTTCTTTGGGATAAGATTATAACGTTGTAAATAAATGACAACGCCTATGGCTGTGAGCATCTTTCGGCTTATTCATCAATTAAGAACGTAAACTCAAGAACTGTGATGCGAATCATAATGAGATTAATTAAACATGATCCCGAAAGATTATTGTAGCAAAAGCAGCATGAAGTATCTCATTAATGACCGATTTTGTAAAAGAAAATAATGAGCAATATGTGAACCTATCTACAGTTAGTATACTTAACAATCTGTAATGGGGTTTCAGCAGATTGCCTTAATTTATAACATCGCGGCCCGCAAATCGATGACAGGTGGTAAATTTGGCCCGTGATCTGGAAAATCTTTCTTTTATTCACAAATAACTGACGATGGACTAGGTCGAAAACAGTGACGGATTGTAATATGAGATCTCGAAATTTCTTTAGAATCGTTGGAGAACAAAAATATGTAAGCCTGTTATTTATTGTACAATACTTCATGACATTTATTGAAACTTTCTGAATATCATCTGCGTATAAAGAATCATACTTCATTCATGGTATGGTTTCACCGAGGCTCGTTTTCTTTAATTACCTGATTTTGTTGTCTGGTAATAAGCATACCTTTCTCGTCTTCGGTAGGTCCCGAATTCAAACCAGTGATTTGTTGGTGGTGTCTTTAAAATATGAAAATTTTTGTGTTTCCCATATGTTTCTACGACACGACGGATTTTGGCTGTTGGATGGATATGAATTTTGGTTCTGAGAATGAGAAATGTAATTGTTAATCTACAGAATAAAATTGCAGTGTATAGTGGCTGTATTGATACAGAAAAAATGTATTTGAATAGAGAAACAGCACTTGTTGAGTATAAAGTGGGGGATTTTTCAAGTACAACTGTTGCACAGTTTATGACCCCAGAATTATGTATCTAGACTGCAGTAACACCGTTGTATACCTTGCTTTTTGTTACATTACAAAATAAATGTATTTATGGTCCCTGTTGCAGTGAAAATCAAATTTCTTCAAGCACAGAAGCAAATAATTACACAATATTTCAGTAGCATTCGTATACAAGACTGTACAGTGTGTTTCAAAATAAATGAAAGCAAAAAAGCTTGCCATTCAATAGGCCGTGTTTTACGACACGGTCTTCTTGATACTGCTCGTAAAAAAAAACGCCCATTCGGACCTGAAATTCCAGCGGCACTACACACTGTAGTTTTATGTCGGCGTCGGCAAGCATCTAAGTGGCGTATGTTGAAGGGCGCGAAGCCTCTTATTAATTTCTAAAGAGAGTTGCCTCGTCTTTTTAACAGCAGCCTTACGCTTCGCTTGAAGGGAAACTGTGAAGAGATATGGTACATTCTTTGTGGTACAAAAGAAGGTGTCTGAGATTATGTTTGCGAAAGGAAAATACAACAGAATGAAGGAACTTGGATACAAGAAGACTGGTAGAAAGAAATTTAGTGTAGTATCTTAGGGTTAGTTGTAAAACTGATTATGTTCTTATTAAAATATTTAAAAATAACCGTCAATCACAATAAAATTAAAAGATTAAAATATCATATTACGTTCCCTATCGAGTACTCGATTTACATATGGAACTTACACAACATGTTTCGGCTATATATAGCCATCATCTGGTGTTTTGTATATAAACTTTTCACTGAATTACTTTTAAGGATTTTTAATGATTTTTCTTATGATGTTTTGTCCTTTATATTGATTCACCATTCGTTGTAGTACCATTTGTTGTAGTATCCCAGGTCACTAATATGTTAATTTCGTATTTCGTATTGATGTCGAAGTTCTGTATATGGACCAAGAAGTAATATCGTAATCTTATTCTGAGAGATCGGAGGTGTACGTACTGCATTGGATAGTGGCTGGTTACCGATGTTATGTTCATAAAAAAATTTCGCGTGAGAGACCTATGAACACGTTTGTATCATTGTGTTAATCGTTTGCGGTTAAGGAAGCTGTGTGTTAATTATTTCGATGACTGTTTTTGAAAATAATACGTACCTATGAAGGAAGATAATTCTCTTTAAGGCAGTTTAAAATACACAAGTCTCTTCAACGTAACGCAATTTCCACAGTCATTTCGTTTCAGACTGTTATTTAAATTTTCATTCCCATTTAGAAAGGCTAGTTTACATTTCTGAACATGGCACAGGCGTTTTTGTAACTCCTTAAGTTTTATCATTTTGTTAAATTCTCCATTTTCTTAATGCATAACCGTTTTTTAAAAAAATTGTTCAATCTAATTGTAAATTCCTTGCATCAAATTGTAAAAAAAAATTAATAAATAGAGGACGATGTCACTTCTTCCATTTCCGTTATGCGATGTTATTAACGTTTCGCTCGGTTTGCTACTTTCATGCCCTGGTAGGATGAATCTGATATCGGATTGTCTCAACTTCCCCTCTGGTAAGCGTATCAACAACAGGAATAAAACTGGACACCACGTAATTCTACCATAGCGAAATGCCCGTAGCATTTGAATGCCCAGTTGGGACGCACGGCTGACCCTCTCTGCTACCAATCAATCACTCTCAAAGCCGTAACGTCACTCCAGCATCCTTCATCCTGAACAAATTGTTCCTGTAAACTGATTTCGTTTTACGACATGTCAGATTTCCAATGAATGGCTTGTCGATCAAAGTAAAACAATTGATAAACTAGTAATTATACGATTAGGTGGGCATTTGGACTGTTATCGAAACCGCTTCTTTGTTCCTACAAATTCGGTCATTGTGAAATATATTTACCTGTTTAATTACTCTTATGTTGTACACACCAGTAAATCATGGTGACGGTTGGCGGCATTTTATTCACCGTCGTAATTGAGGGAGTTATCATTAGCGAAAGATGTGCCTTATCTACAGTTATCACATTTCGTCTTGTCCTTTAATCAGTTCACGTGGCAATAACGGCTAAAAAAAGAATCTTATTTTTTTCCGTCTAGAATATGTATAAGATAGTGTAATTGCGTCATATTGTGAATATTATATCAATTATTTATTTTAATCCGTCTGATCACAATATAATTTTAAATAAAATTATATTGTGATCAGACGGATTAAAATAAATAATTGATAGAATATGTAGTTAGGCAGGAAAGGTATTTTTAACTCTCTTGCGTGTTGCGTCGCATATGTGACTTAAATGTCAACGTAAATTACTTATTGAAGTTAAAAGTTTTTGTGATCATTAGAAAACTTTGTTTTCTCTGTAAAAAATATTCTTGGGTTACTTCCCTTTCTGAAGGAAGTGTACAAAATAAATAGTGTATTACATGAAAAATAATCTTCTCGACTCTAATGTATTAGCGGAATTCAAATTTTTAATTTCTTACAACAAGGCACGTGATTTATATAATATCACAAAAAGTCGTTTTAATCCCTTCAGAACCGTCTGGTTTTCTCGTATTGAAAACATCTTTACGTCATTCTATTTTCACGTTTCGACTTCTTACAGCATTCAACTTTTTTAAAAATTTTATATCAGTCAATGTAAGTAGAAAAGAAACGCTAGGAAGATTATATCTTACGTCATTGATTGTTTTAAAGACGGATTTTTGTACACAAATTTACGTAATAAGAAGTATAAATCTAATGATATATACGACATTTATTTGAAAGTTTTATACACAATTTTGGTAGAAATTAGGGAAATAAGAGTAATTATTTTTTCTATAAGATAAATTGTTATATCTGAGCTAATGAACAATTTTGTAACAATGAATACGCCTTAATTTCTGTGATATAAGAAAACTGCGTTGAAACACCGACTGTACATTTCTGTAAGCTATAATGTCGTTCGTTACTGGTTGTAAGGAAAGAACATAGGCCCAGATATTCTGCTGTTTTGTTCTCAACAGTTGAAATTCCTGTCCTAGAGGGAGAAACAAAGTTTCAAACTCACACAAAACATCGAGTAAAGCTACAATTGTTACGTTTCTCGGAAGAAACGGACAGGTAAACAATTCAGAAATGTGATAAGAATTCTCCGAATTTTTAATCTGCGCACAATCTTTTTGAGTATAATTTTGGTTTTTAATTCTTACGAAGTACTTTAATTTTACAAGTTTTCGAAAATTTTATAAGCCGTTCTTCTATTATTCTGTAACTATGGGGTTTTACATAAACGTCTCATATCACATTCCCGGTTACATCCATGTTTATTTTTAGATCCCCGACATTACTCGTTTCTAACCGTAAGACCCTTTAACCTTAAACCTCCAAATTTACATCATCAGATCGGATACATTACCATTGTGTTCCATTCCATTCCAGTCCCTTTTGTGGTTTTATTTCATGATGTCATTAGCATCAAATTATATAAATAATTAATGAATTAGAAATGACGTAGAAGGAAATGGTGGTGGTGTAATTTAAAGAATGCCTATCTTGCATTTGCCTGAAGGAACTGAGGAAAACTACGAAGAACCTGGGTCAGGGACACCGGTTTCCGGGCCGAGACTTGAATTGAGGACCTCCCGAATACGTGAACCGCGAAGTTTGGTACAGTCCATTCTAGTTATGGTTGGGTTTCATTAATGTCGTATTATTAAACGACGTTTAAAATTGTTTTCATGCTTGAAGTATATTTTGAATAGGAAATGTATCGGACAGATGTGTACATGCCCGAATTTCTTTAAAGAAATCTGCCATGGTGTGACAGGCGGAAGCCTGCAGCAAAATGGTCAATACGAAAATCCGTTCACTGACAACTTCCGTGCTACATCGCCGCCAGCAAAGCAGAGACCAGGGCCCATTATCCACATATTATATTGCCCCAGAGGATCTCGGAACTACGCGCTGAAGCAAAGTTATTGACGATGGTGTTCTTCTGTATTCTGACCCAGATTTTATTGGTCTAGCGGTCAGAGCACTAGCCTTGTAAGCCTGGGGTCCCGGGTTCAATTCCCGGTGGTGCTCAAATTTATAACTTGTGTTGGGCAAGGCCGTGGTCTAGGCAACACGGAGTTTTCCTCCGGGGGCTTCCCCGGTTTCTCCGTGGCATCCCAACAATTACTCCATTCACACACAGAAGAAGGCAATGGCAAACCACTTCTGGATCATCTGCCAAGAACGTATATGAACAGGTCCCAGTCCGAGAAAAGGATGGAAGGATCCTGTTCATATGGACCTGTCGTCAGACAGAACACTACAAATAAAATACATCTGGACACCGTATTACCAAACTCTTAGTCCAGTGTTAGACCCCCCGTATTATTTTATATATATTTTTTACGCCAAGTTGTATTAGAGTTAATATTCAAATTTATATATCTTTTCTCTTTGTCAGTTTTATATTTCCCTGGCCCATTTTATTCCTGAAGATTACTACTTTTCTTATATTAATAGGTTTTTATATCCGATTGTTTCGTTGTTATTTAAGCGAATATTTATTTGCACATCGATGTGTATGTCGGCTATCAGTAGGCCTAGAGTATTAACTAAATGCGATGTTTATGTTACATTTGTAGCTAAATTGACTCATTTAAATTTATTCTCCCGAAATTATCTTGTAGTCTTGTCCAAATACGCATGCACACACACACATATATACGACAATGTCAATATTTTTTATAACTTTAAGCTTTGAATTTAGAAATGTGTAAGTGAGGGTTGTGAATGTTTGTCGAAAAACAACATTGAGCCTTCGGGATGCGGTATTTGTTTACTACTGTACTCAGTTTTCACAAAAATATTATTTTGAAATTTTCCCTTATGTCTCTGCTATCTGAAAATAGCCGATTTAGGTTAGACAATGCTACTCAACGGGATCTCACCACGAGTCGTAACGACCAGACAAAAATGACCGACAATGCTTATACAGCCGAGGGGCTTAGATGCGTATCGAATGCGTCACTACAAATTGTTAATGCTCATCACATCAGACGAAACTTTCACCCCACGTCAACCCCCACGTATCGCAACAACGGCGTTAATTTCCGTCTCCGACATTGGTGTGTGCTTTCAGTTTGTGTTGGAATTCAGAAAGGAAATGTAAATGTCATTCTATAAACTTATTCGTCACTTTGTACTATGGTCGCTTTATAAAATGAAACAAGAGGAAATTTATCATATATAGCAGTGTTTCCAAATGCCAAGGGTTTAAAATGTTAAGTTCAGTTGATAGTGGCTTTGCTAGCGAAGTGTTGCTATTGTTCACGGATGTTCGGGCGTATGTTTCCGAAGTTTTACCCTGCTTCAATCTATTGTATTTTAGCAAACTACATTAGTACAAACAATACTGGCATTAAGCCGAAAGCCTACACTCAATTGTTCATATTATTCCACGTCTCATTGTTGCAGTGTACCTTTGTACATTTGCTTACCCGGAGATATTTCTTGAAAGGATCCTAATATTTATCATAATCATGAACGTTTGAAGGTTACATCGTTAAACCTGTTAATGTGAATCCCAAGACAGTCTAGTTCTTTCCTAGTGCATTCTTCACTGTCTCTTCGGTTAGTAATTGAATGATGGTTATGAAATGTGATCTCTTTCCAGCCTTTCTTAATGATTTCTCCAACTTTGTTGGTAATTATGAGTCTCTTAAACTGTATCTGTAACTTCCAGTCCTTTTACGACGTGTTATACCTTCTTAATGAAGTCTAGTAATGGTCTCACAAAACATATATATGCTACTTTTAATGCTTTTTTGATTGATGTAATGTTAGAGTTTATTCTCATTAAAGAATAATTGCATTGTTTGTGAAGTTATTTCATTAGATTAACTCGGGTTCGATTCCCGGCGGTGCCCGAATTTATAACTTGTGTTGGGCAAAGGCCGCGGTCTAGGCAACACGGAGTTTTCCTCCGGGGGCTTCCCCGGTTTCTCCGTGGCATCCCAACAATTACTCCATTCACACACAGAAGAAGGCAATGGCAAACCACTTCTGGATCATCTGCCAAGAACGTATATGAACAGGTCCCAGTCCGAGAAGAGGATGGAAGGATCCTGTTCATATGGACCTGTCGTCAGACAGAACACTAAATAAATAAAATAAATACGTTACTGTCTTCGTCTGTAGAGGCCGGGCTATGTAGGTTCTTCCAACTCCAGACAAGATAGCTCTCCATCTCTGTGTGGCGTTTTAAGGCTTCTCCTGTGATCCGTACTTATCTTTATCTGCGTAGATATATCCATGCACTTTCAGTATGGTAATTTTCTGTGTATGTGTTACGTGTTGGTAACAACACTAGCGGATACAAACGTGGTTCATGATAAAAGTGGGAGAATTGTTGCTATTATTCAGCTTGAACACTCTTATCATCCAGTTTAGTTTCCAAAATGCCAAAGGTCAAGATGGCACAATAATTTTGCTGGTTGTTTCGCGTCGCTATGAAAAGTGATCTCTTATTTATAAAAGAAGAAGATGAATTACAATTGAATTGGTCATTTACAGAACCATGAGTCCACTTCTGCGAAAACTGAATTGTTGTCACCATGGCGGTTACCAGTGTCAAATGCATCGCGTCTTACAAGAACCACATCTCCTGGGCAACCTAGTCTATAATGTTTCTCACTTAATAACACGAGTCCTGGACTCATATTATTTTACTACTATGTTTTGGCATGGGTTTTGATCGTAAAGGAATAACAGAAAACCAAAGAGACGGGTCACCCCAGCAGTGGTACCCTTAAACAACATGAGTCCAAAAATAACTTTAGCTTATAACTCTAGGTGAAAAAGATGTTTGTGAACTGTGCTTGTGTCAAAGAATTAGGTACTTGCAAATTGTCAAAATAAGTCAGTTTTAAAGTAAGTAGTGTGTTTTCTTGAACATTTTTTGTTTTATTTTTGTTTTCTCGAAAGTATGTTGTGTGGACTTACGTCGTTGTTATCTTCCCCACTTCCACCTAAAGTAGACGTTTAGAATATTACGTGAAGTTTAACATTAGCGACTTCTTGGCTTAAGGCGTAAGAGCACGTAAACATCATTTTTATTTTAGTGTAGTCAATGAGTTGCTTAGGAATTAATGATATTGCTTCGGAGTGACGAGTTAGTCGTTAATATTACTTTAGTGACGGACGTGACCACCAGAGCACTAATGTTTCGATTTGCGTCAAAAACTTCTAATGACTCGTCTAAATTGGTTCATTCTTTCAGACTCAAGGTCTTTCTAGTTCTTTAATCAATTAGTGTTCATTGCCATCCATATTTCTACCTGCCTGCAGTGTGAATCCAGCGTTATTGCGTCGTTTATGTATAAGGCGTCTTACATATTACTGAGCGTTACTTCTCATGGCCTGTTTTATAACCAACTAAACTGGAAAGTGTTACATGTCGCACTTCAGCGGGACTGTGCGCAGAGTCTCGCATCAATTTGTTCTGAAATGCCAGTGCGTCTCATATAACAGACCCTGAGAAAAGAGCTATGTCTTAACATATTAAAATTGTAAAGTTAGCTTTCTTACTAATTTAGTCTGACAATTTTCGAAAGCTAAGAAACACGCGTTATATCCTGCCTTAAACATTCTCGTGGTAGTCAGTAATTTACATTGTTTCAAGAGGAAATTGTGGAATACTGCATGAATAGAAATGTGTATGCCCTCTGGCGGCTTTGTGGGATTTGAAGGATTTTTGTATAACTTCCGATAATTTTAAAAATATTTGTCATGGATTCCTAATTGTTTGCTCGGTAATGAGGAATTATTAGTGTTTAGATTGAAGAGGCCACGGTGGTCTAGCGGTGAGAACGCTGGCCTTGTAATCCTGGGGTCTCGGGTTCGATTCCCCGCGGTGCCCGAATTTATAACTTGTGTTGGGCAAAGGCCGTGGTCTAGGCAACACGGAGTTTTCCTCCGGGGGCTTCCCCGGTTTCTCCGTGGCATCCCAACAATTACTCCATTCACACACTGAAGAAGGCAATGGCAAACCACTTCTGGATCATCTGCCAAGAACGTATATGAACAGGTCCCAGTCCGAGAAAAGGATGGAAGGATCCCGTTAATATGGACCTGTCGTCAGACAGAACACTAAATAAAATAAAATAAATAGATTGAAGAGATTGGGTGTAAATGGTGGTATTTCTTCTGTTATGAATTCAGTACGTAGAGGTACAAGGACATTCTTAATTTGATTTTTTCAATTACCGGACGTGCCAAATGGTCAGCCTTTCTGCTTAAGGTCATGGTTTAACATCTCGAAACGGAGACCGCCTAGGTTTTTTCATATTTTCCTCAGTCCGTCCGGGCAAATTCCAGGATAGGGCTTGTATGCCTAGTTGTGGATGTCAGTTTTCTGGATTGTAACTCCGTGTGGACTCGTATCAACATTTTGGAGGTACTCACTCAAAATCTTATCATATTTTTTTTGCTCAGAATTTAATATTTTACTAACCTTTTATGACGTAAGGGACCAGAGCTTTTCGTGTCAAAGCATGGAACAGAAAATAAAGTTGATTGATACAGTCATTATTTAGTGGTATAGTTGAATTGTTTAGGTTCTCATGCATCCATCTGGTTAGTTTAACCTTGGCGTGGCATCGAGTTGAACTTACAGCAAGGCAACACCCAACAATAAAACTTGTCATAAAAGTGTTAGTTTTAAGTCTGGAATTTACGATCCTCCTCGACATGCTTCTAACTTGTTACTCTTGCGAAAAACATTAAGGAAAAGTTGGTTCAAAACCGTAACTTGAGTTATTGAAGTGATCATCCGCCATGATGGATCGGCAAAAAAAAATTTTGTTGGCCGTATCAGAATTAGTGTAACAAGAAACAAAAGACAAATCACCTTATGATTGATGAGGTGCCGTGGTAACGCGCGCTATTTCCAACACACAATTCACAAATTATTTAAGATTTTGCTCACCAGATTGATCAGATATTCTTTTGCTACTGTTCCGAATCAATGGAAATATTAAATAATGTTGTTTAATCATTCGTGTTTTTTCCGTCTAATCACAATTGTATATAAATAAAATTTATACATAAGATATTAAAATATTTTTACCTTATTACATTTTGTCTTCTATACTCGTTCTTTCAAGTTCAGTAATATTTAAAAATAAAAATATTTTAAATTATTTGCGTTACAGGCCAATGTTGAACCACTATCACTTCAAAATATACCCTCACTCCAATTAATTTGGAAGTAAACATCATCAGAAGTTACACAACAACAGTAATTAAGTTTTAATTTATAAGATTATAATTTTTAACTTTTAACTTTACACCTGAGGATGGTTCGATGTAACCGAAACATGTAGTAAAAAGATGTACCAAATATGTATATGATATTTTAATATCTTATGTATAAATTTTATTTATATACAATTGTGATTAGACGAAAAAAAACACGAATGATTCAATTTTAATTCACAATATGACGCAATTATATCAACTTATAAATAATGTTGGTTGGTAATAATTTGCATTTGGCTTCTGTTTGTGTATTGGTTTTTGGTTATCATTTACCGTTGAGGGATTTTGGGCCTTATGTGTTAATATTTATGACAATGCGTGCTTACTAGTTTCGATTGTCTCGTCATTACTGACGGAAAGGTTGCGACTTTATTATAAATAAGAAAGTTATGGCTTGCTTACTGAATACCTTAAGTAGGACGTACGATACCACTGCTTGGTGCATTTTCAGAAGTGGTTCGAACGCATGGAGGGTGGCCTCGAATAAAATAATCAGTCACAGATTCGAAAAGAGGTGGTCATTTAGTTTAGAGGTTGGCCTCCTTACAACGTCTGATCGTAAAAAACTTCTGTTGTTAACATGCAGTCCTTTCTTCAAAGAAGACTCAACGCGTCACCATTACAAAGATCAATGTTGTTTAAGCGCTGTTTGCTCTGAGAACCATACGAAATACTTAAATGCACTCCGTGGGCAGAATGCAGAGTTACTGATTGTTAAAGCGGGTGTTAGCAACTGATTCTTAAAAGGTTACAATTCTTCAGTTTTGTGAAGAATGATTAAAGTGAAGGGAGGATAGTTCTGTGCTGTGCGTGTTCCTGTTTTGTCACTTGTTCCCGTATTCCTGTCTTCCTGTCCAAGGAAGTAATATTTTCCCCTCCATCACTGTCTCGTCCTATTCTTCACCGTTGTCGTTCTTCTTGGTGGTCTCTGGAAGGTGTTTGAATAATATTTGCATGCATTATGGCGGGGCTGCGCGACAATCCGAGGGATCACTTAGAAAAAGGGGAACACTCCCCGGCCACCCGAAACTGCGTCTTGCTTCTCTTGTCATCTTTAAGGATATTAAAAAGGCGATGTTACACGCAGTAAATCAGAGTCGCTTGTGAGTTCAGAAGGTCTGTTGCTTACAGCCGTACACAGCCTGTGGCCTCGCATGTGGGCAAAGAGGCCAGCTTATGTCACAACCGAACAATCAGTATTGCTGCTTTGTGTTAAAATTTTGGACCAGAAACCGCTTGTCCTGACTGACGGTTATCATGGTTTTCTTCAGTCCCTGTAGGCAGTCACGACCGCTTTATTTTACGCCATTTCCAGTTAATATTAATTAATTATACTATTATTCGATGCTATATAGTCAGACCGCCACGGTGGTCTAGCGGTCAGAACACTAGCCTTGTAAGCCTGGGGTCCCGGGTTCAATTCCCGGTGGTGCTCAAATTTATAACTTGTGTTGGGCAAGGCCGTGGTCTAAGCATCACGGAGTTTTCCTCCGGGGGCTTCTTCCCCGGTTTCTCCGTGGCATCCCAACAATTACTCCACTCACACACAGAAGAAGGCAATGGCAAACCACTTCTGGATCATCTGCCAAGAACGTATATGAACAGGTCCCAGTCCGAGAAAAGGATGGAAGGATCCTGGTCATATGGACCTGTCCTCAGACAGAACACTAAATAATAATAAGATGAGGGGGTCTAGCGGTTAGAACGCTGACCTTGTAATCCTGGGGCGTATATGAACAGGTCCCAGTCCGAGAAAAGGATCGAAGGATCCTGTTCACATGGACCTGTCGTCAGACAGAACACTACATATAAAAATAAAATATAGTCAGGTTTACTGACATCGTCGTTAAACAAACCACAGATAAAAAAAAGTGCACGCACAGTATAATTCTTTAGGTGACGATCTAAGAATCCTTTTCTTCTTAAAGCAGAGGGGTTAACCCGTCCGTCTACTTCTAGGTCTTCCTGTACGTCTCTGCCCTTGTCGTGTTTGCAGAATGTTTCTCGGTGCTTGGGGTCTAACGAACGTCGTTGCTGAGTAATTAGAACTCGTGCTTCGTATACGTTGAGGTTTTTTAGTGGTTTTACTCAGTCTGTTTGAGCGACTGTCGGTAGAGCACCTTCAATATTCCATAACTGTTGCCTTTCATGTCTTTACCCAATTCATTAATCACTAATCATCGTGTCATTCGAAGTTTGTTTTTTATTTTAAACTACTGACAGCTTTGTTAAGTACATCGAAAGTAAATAAAGAGAGAGGTAGATTATTGATTGGTAGACGGTCCTGCACCATACGCTGAGCCCTTACAAAATTAAGTGAAAATGGCAGAGTCCAGTTTGCAAGATATCATTAAAAAGCAGATGGCAAGACAGAAGAGAATTAAAGATGTAATATTTGATTTTTTTTTTGTATTAGCGTAGCTCTGGATGAAATATGGAGGACATCTCTTGACCGCAAGAACACGGTGTTCAGCGGAAAGAATAGAGGCTTCACGAAATCCATGTTTAGATTGACGTTCACGTTGATGGCTACAAGTAATGAAGGAGACAGACTTTATATTCCTTTTATCTCAGCATCAGATGTCAAAAAGTATTTGTGAATTTTTGAGATTTCGGGTTCTCACGGCGGCGAGTATGAAGTGTAGCCTCGTAGAAGTTCACCGACGTTTCGGAGGCTCTTGCTGCCTCCATCATCAGGGTAATCGCCAGAATACACATCGCAACAACCGAGAAGACATCAGTTTCATATCCCATTCTGTACTAAAATCTGTTATTTGCGGGGTTTATAGTAATTTTTGTGTCTTTGAAACACGCTAAATTATAACTGTGTTAGCAATGAGGTCACCTACACGTAAACGACGACAACTGAAATTTTCCCCGGGCATCCACCCGTTTGAAACAGTCTGACCCCTCCCAGGGATCCGAAAGGATGCTTCTGTCAGCGTTTCTGGAAACGTTCAGATCTTGAGTGTAGTACTGAAGCACCGACACGCCTTTGGAGAGGAAACAGAAGTCTGCAAGTGCGTCGTAAAATTTCTAGTGTGAAGGATAGAAACCACAACGTCATAAATGTTATGAGCGAGTGGTGACGTCGCTTCGTCATTGCAGTTTCTTCCCGAGGGGATTATTGGTCGTTCCTTTTCACTGCCATCTCTGCAGCTCTTTGGTTTGTTGGCCAACCATTTTGTCCATACGTGAAGCTATAATATCAATCGAACATGTTCGAAGTGCCAAGTTGTGTTGTAAAATAAAATATATACATTTATTACTGTAATTTAAATTATTAATAACGGACTTTTGAGTGCTATCGTGCGGTTGGGATTGGTGTTATATGCAAAGTTTTTAAGCTATGCCAGGGCCTCCGAAACGTCCCCACTATGGTATTTACGAGGCGCGTCCTCAAAGTAAGTTTTCCTGGGGCCGTTTACAGAAACAAAACACAATTTCATGGAAATATTTATTGCAACAGATACAGCAAGTGTCCAGCTATTTTTCAACATATTCGCCACCGGAATTGAGACATTGGTCATACCGGGGGACCAACTTTTGAATCCCTGTGTCGTAGAAGGCTGCCGCCTGGGATTGGACCCACTGTGTGACAACCATCTCCGCCTCTCTGTCATTCTCAAAACGCTGACGCTGACCGGACAGGAATTTCTTGAGGTGTAGGAAAAGATGGAAATCACTGGGAGCGAGGTCCAGGTTGTAGGGTGAATGATTAAACACCTCCCAGCTGAACTCCTGCAGGAGACTGGCTGTCCGTCGAGCCGTGTGCGGCCGAGCGTTATCACTGACCGCACTTCACAGTCGGCGGGAGCTGGAATAAGAACCTCCATCTTCAACAGCTGCAACGATGCTACTGTGAGAACGCGGGAGGTGCCGTTAGTGCATGCGCCATGCTACGTCATTGCTCTATCACGTACGCACAGTCGCTTCGCGCAATATAAGGTTTGCTAGCTGTGGGACGAGTGGGAAACTTACTTTGAGGACACGCCTCGTAGAAGCGAGGGATTAGTGTAACTGTCTAGACTTGTATTTGCTTTGTACCGCGCTTAAATGCGGGGGAAATATTACTGGCTACAGGGATTAAGGATTTTCATGAGTTTACTCAGTATTTGTTTGAAAACAATAAATATTTAATGCTGTGTACATTGAATTTTTTTTTTAAGTTTTGAAGTTTTATTTTGTACCTAAACACACTCGCGCGTTTGCACATATTGAAATTGTCAGCGGAATTCGCGAAATGGAACTGAAGAGTAATTATTATTAATCATAACCCACTCACGTCTTATCCAGAAACCTTAGTGCGACGGAGTATTTAGAAAAAGTAAAATGTTAGGTGAAGATAAAGAATGTTTGTGGCTGTTGTGTCAGGAGTCTGAGTATTCGTGTCATGCAATATGGTAAATTTGCATCGTGTAACATTGACTTTATTTTGTAGGAAACATGGCAACAGAGATCATTCTTTCGTCTTTGTCGTTTCATATATGATGTAGCTGCTTTGATAGAAAAACCGATCTACACACGTCGAAATGTCTTTTAGATCCAAGAAAAATCCTCTCAAACCTTGCAGTAAAGAGTGGAGGATGAAGAATAAACATTCCGCGCTATTTACATGACATGCTTTTGTCCATGACATTCTGTACAGGCGTAAAACATGGTGGAGTCCATCTTTAGAAGCTAATATCTCGTAGTTAAACGCCACGGTGGTCTAGCGGTTAGAACGCTAGCCTTGTAATCCTGGGGTCTCGGGTTCGATTCCCGGCGGTGCCCGAATTTATAACTTGTGTTGGGCAAGGCCGTGGTCTAGGCAACACGGAGTTTTCCTCCGGGGGCTTCCCCGGTTTCTCCGTGGCATCCCATTCACACACAGAAGAAGGCAATGGCAAACCACTTATGGATCATCTGCCAAGAACGTATATGAACAGGTCCCAGTCCGAGAAAAGGATGGAAGGATCCTGTTCATATGGACCTGTCGTCAGACAGAACACTAAATAAAAAAAATCTCGTAGTTATTCAACAAAATTCCCGCCTGTTATGCAACTATAATATCCATTATCGTATTCACTAGTGTCACCATCGGAGCATACAATAAGCCAGTTGGACGTAGCACATAGACCTTACTGCTCGTTTGAGGTCCGTTTTAATATAATAGACTTTCATGCATTTCTGTAGAACTTAGATAACTTGTCTTCGCGTGCTTCCCTGGGTTGATCCAATTCTGGGAACGACATAAGGTATTTAGTTCTGAATATGATAATTTTAATGTGAATTGTTAGTTGTGTAACTCTGTAAAATGACAGGTTTATGACAAAGCGAATTGTGTTTCGGAATGACCCACTATAGTTTTGTCTGCATAATTTTTATTTTATTTTATCTACGCTGTATCTTTCAGCGCATTTGGGCCTTCTTTAGGTTCTCTACTTAAGAGTGAAGAAGCCTGTTGTGTGAACTTGTATTATCCAGTAAGTCTGCATGCCACGGTAAGTACTGTATATAAACAACAGATTATACAAATGGCTTCTTTAAACTTAAGTTTAAACTCCCGTAGATGGACCAATTTTGGCTGATACATACAATGCCGTTAAGATAAAGGTCCTGTGGGAGACTATTTTAATCGATTTTTATTAATTATTGTTTCTGTCTATCGATTCGTCCACTAAAAAACACCTGCCCTCAGTAAGATATTCTTACTTAAGTGATACTCCACTTTTTATACTTTTTATTACAGTTGCGAATTCAATTCAGTTTTTATGAATTGAATGTGTTCAGTTTTACCCTGTAGATATTAGCTACGGCATATTTAGGGGTTGCATGGGGTATGTAAATCAATACCCCACTGCTTACAAAGCAAAGCGCTGTTGCTACCACCCCCAACCAAGCCGAAACTGGGTACTATAGCAACCCTGTGAAACAATCCCTGGTGTTTGTTGCGGTTTGGTGGCGTTCGCAGGGCGTTAAGTCTGGTTACGAATAAATTAAAACACCTGTCTAGTTTTTAGTGGAGACTGAATAATTGGTTCCAAACAGACATGTTTATAGCGAAGTCCTTTGAAGTGAACATGCAAATCAGAAAGATAGGATGTTTCTACCTGTAGTCCGGTAGAAATTCGCTAACGTTTCGGAGGTGAATACTGCTTCCATCATCAGCAAGACTTTGAGCCTTCGATGTTGCTGTGGCACGAGTATTAAACATTATCTCATCAATTACAATGACTTGGCTAAAGGCTTTAAAAGGTGATGTCCGTTGCTTGAAGTATACTGATAGAAATAAACATCTTTGTTGACTCTTTCGTGTTTGTTTTTTAGTCTCCGATCTGGTAATTAGGTTACTTATCGCTTACATCAGTTTTCTATCAGAGTAACCGAAGCGATCTATGTCAGCTGTTTTCGTCGCTCAGCAACCGTTTAATTCTAAGCTAACCAAACCTGACCTAACATAACCCAACCTTACCTAACTTAACATAACCCCACCTGACCTTACCCAACCTTACTTCACCTTTCCTATCCTAACCGTAAATCGACCATTTTCCGACGCCACAGCGATAAATAGTAGAACGTCGGCCAACAGAAATACATATATATATACCGTTTGAAAATTGTAAGTGATTCGATCTTTGCTGTATAGTGCGAGGGCCGTGATAAAGTTGAGGTTTAGTGGTTGAAATCTCTCTCCAAAAACATCGCGATTGGCTCAAAGTGAATTTGTTTCTCTTTGATAAAACTAAGTGCAAATTAAACATTTAGTAACTTTTCTGTTATTTTCCTCCCCTCCTACACTTTAGAAATTAATTTGTAGACGTCGTACAATGCAGTGGGTATCAAACGTACCCCGTATTCGGGCTGTTTAGTTTGGTTCCGAAACAGAAGAGCATCGAAACAAATTATTATGTATAAAAATTCTGAGATTTCCATAAAATATTTCGCAGCTGTTTTCTGTCGTCCCTGTAATACCTGATGATACGTAATCACCCGACATCATGCAATTTTGTGTCCATCTGCAGATATACATTTATAAGAACACTTAAAATTATTAGTGTATTTAATTAATGAAAATCAAGATTACAATTTTAGAAAAAAATACGATTTTGGGAACATTGTGTGTAATATCTGTTAAATTAATTTATTTTTACATTTCTTTACACTGAATATTCAGGTCTATAATTATTTTCAGTCGAATTTCATTGAAGATCAGTGATCTGCTTTTTAAATTTCACTTTAAACCACCTATTTTTTTTTATAAATTTATAAATGATGTAGACTTTATAACTGCATAATCATAAATATTTTTAACCTATTATGTATATGTAATTCCATCAATATAAAACACAAGTTGGTTTCATCACACTGTCCTGTAAGTCTTTTGGGGCCCACACATCACCTTTCCATCCACAGGTACCGGGAATTCAGTCGATTTGATTGTAATTCTGATTCCTCACTTCTGAAGTACCGACGCCCTGTGGCGTCATATTTAGACAAAATCATTTCTACCCTACGTCGGGTTTTTCAGTGAACTACATGAACACTAAAGTTGGATGCATTGTTTCTTTTCTCTGTAAACGCATTTTGCAGAGCGTTGGGAGGTGAGAAATGTAGTCCTGTCGAAGATATATACAAAATGTTCGGTGACTTCAGGATCTTATTTACGAAGTCATTCCCAGTCAGAAATGTCATGAACGTGAGTTCGATTCTCAACGGTTACGGCTTTATATATATAAATCAAAGATGGTTTGAACGACACAAAACACCATCACAGATGTGCTTCCAGTGTGACGGGTCACCCCGCGTTTCGGTTGACACATGATGTCGTACTAGAGTCAGCTGTTCGCTGATCTTTGGATTGGTCGTGGTGTCCGCAGAGTTGGCCTCTACTGTCGCCGGACCTCGCTTCTATAGATTTCAGTGAAAAGCTTGGAGTATAAAAGCAAACTAAATTGAAGAGCGGAACATCAACGATTTTTCGCTGTTACAGGACACAGATGACTCTGATGTTCTACGACAGTCTCATATCGCCTTGAATTTCATACATCCGTATCTCCTTAACCGTTTAGAATCTGACATATGTTTATATGGGATTTCTGACTGGAAATAATTTTAAGTGATGACATTAAGTCACCGGATGTCTGTATAATATCGAAGGGAGCTAATTAATAAATTTTCCAACTATCCGACTACACTTTCGCTCATGTCGAAGGATGATATGATGGCGTTGACCACAGTCGACAGGGCTCCAAGAGCTAGCACGATGTTGTTCAGTATGGAAGCGGCTGTCTGATGGCCCTCTTCGCTAATGTTGTAGAGCGAACCCAGGACAACATTCATACATCCTCTTAGCAACTATAAAGGAAAATGGAAAATTTTATTTAATACATCACGCAGGTCCAACATGACGCTCTTACGCATGAAAAATCTAGATTGAATTTGAGGAAATTAAATAAATGTCTGTGGTCGAGGCTTTAATCCAGTCATAATTTGGTTAACATGCTACAAGATTTAAAGGCAACAAAAGCCTTCATCATCACTACAATAATCTCTGCTATGTTAAACACCACATCTTTTATAACCGTGTCCACCATAATATGCGTCATCGATACAGTAATTTTACCCACAATCAGCATAGATATTAACTAATGTTACGATAATTTTTACAATAGACTATACAAAGGTTTGGTCGGGGTAACCTTCGCGATTATGAGAGGATAATATTAAATTGTACATTTTATGAGGGTGTGAGCGTGGATACAACTGGCTGAGGGTAAAATCTAATGGCGGCTGTTGCAGTCATAATAATGAGCTTTATGAATACACAAATGTCGGATAAATTGGCTCCCTGAGCGCTGTCTGCTACATGGAGTTGAGTGTACACTTTATGCTTGTTACAGTGAGCGTGAGTGTTAACCGTGTTAGCCCAGCTAACATTTTGAAAAACGAAAAGTAAAAAGTATTCTGTCTTACTGATCTGGTTCGTTGGTACTCCATACACTGAAACACAGCAGAACTGATCATATAAAATTAATCGTTAACCAGGTTCAGACAGCCGGGCGCTCACCGCGAGCGTAGCACTCAACCAGCTGGCTAACAAAGTTTTTTATGTGTAAGTGTTTGATAAAAAGATTTGATTTTATCGGTCATCTATAGATCTTCGTCTGGATCACGGACCTTGCTTTCCAATCACTGGATTATGGTACAGAGATGTATGTAGTGATATGAGAACAAAAGTTTGAGTGATGTGGAACCGTTTGATGAATTATCTACCTTCATTAACAAAGAAGCTATTTTGTGAATTATCTAAGTACGATAGCTAATTGGAATAAGTCATAGATAAGCTCGTGATAAGCTGATGAAGATTTCCGTCATCTTAAGAATAATTAGACACGTGTTTTAACTCAAATTTGTATTTCCTTCAATTATAAAACTACCTGGTGACCAAATTTGGGGAATTGTCAATGTGGGAAGAGTGAGTTCCTAAAGGCCTCGCCACTAATAAACCCGTGATTATGAATCATGATCAATATAGCACAGCTTACTGAGATTCTGACGTTCTGCACGAGATTTTGTAGAAGCACGTCTGAAACGTCCGTAAACGTCTACCACACTACACGGCGCAACAATTCAGAAAATAGTCTTATTTATAAAAATAGACTGAGGAACGGATCAAATTATCCAGATCTGGCGATACGTCGGGTCGAATTAGGAATTTGCGTTGAAGCTACTGCTTTTGCTACCAAAGACCGTCTCTTGACTAAACTTCGTTCAAGAGCCTCGTTTCCACAACGCCATTCGCTCAGGTACAGATAGAAATCGGACGGAGTGCTTCAGGGCACGGCGCGCGGTTAGCACTCGTGAGTGTGGGTTAATTAGTGACAAGACTTGGCAGGATGGAGCTTTCAGAGTAGTCGTGCTTTCCTACATCTGCGGTTTCCAAGTTCCATCACCAGAAAGTTTTGTAAATAACACAAACAGTAATGGGAGCGAAGCACATGTAACTCTGGTTTATTTACTGTGATTTTCGACAATTCTCCTCCCGTGTTTCATTTACTAAATAGACGCAGTGTATAATATTTCATTGTATTTGCAGAGTTCGAAAGGAAATCGTGAAACTGAAAAGAACTTATTTGGGAGACATACGGGTATGGGAAAGTAATATTGACTTACGAGGTGCGATCGGAAGGTTTCCAGACTGCGCGTATAAAAACCCGTACACTTATCTCAGGTATTAAATTCATCCATCACCCTCGAAGTAGTTCCCCTGGGAGTGAACACAACGATCCCAGCGCCG
>NW_019059622.1:115042-135259 GCF_000696155.1 Zootermopsis nevadensis
TTGCGCTGTGTAGTCTGGTCGATGTTAACCAACGTTTCAGAGGTCATACTGCCTCCATCATCAGAGTATGAAGATTTCTGTCTTCTGGGTTGTTGCGCTGTGTAGTCTGGTCGATGTTAACCAACGTTTCGGAGGTCATGCTGCCTCCGCCATCAGGCCACGGCAGATGACAACCATCTTTAAGGTTCAAGATAGTTTACTTTTGTACTGGATGATAATGCGAACTCATGTAATAGTGCAAATTTGCACTCATATTTGAAATGCATTTGATTTATTTTCGTCATTACGAACTCATTTCGCTAATGCAGGGCTTCTCGCTGCAGGCATACCTCATTGCTTACGTGCCATTGTCCAATACTCAGCATCCACGCAATTACTGCCAAGGCCGGTAAATTTCAGTTTTTGTACGACGCACGTCGTACAGTTTACACCACAAAACCAAGAAGGTAAGTTTCAGTAAATGGACTTTTTGTAGGTGCAGTGATTAACTCGTGGATTAGAAGTACATGGTGTTAACAAATGGACACGAACATGTTTTGCAACAAAACATACCAGCACACATCGTTTTGGGAATTGTTATACAACTCCAGTAACAGAGTCTGTTTTGAGAAGCTGATATTTACTAACCCGGTCAATAAACTCTCAACTTTTTAGAGAACACGAGTGTCATTGGGTGTTAATAATAGGCCGCCACTGGACTCCATCATCTCGAGCCAGTTGAATCCTGTCCAGAGACGAGGAAGGTATAAGCATGCGGAAAATCACACTGCATCCACCAGCTTCGAATCCAGGAAATTGATTATGTCTCTTACAATGCAGAGATCTTGATTTTAGTCTACTGTCGTTTGTAATGAAAGGCAGACATACGGCATGGTTACGTCCATTGCGTATTTGCGTGCCCCTTCCCCTCCCGCGATCACTTTCGAAACAGCTGACGTGTTTTAATCAGCTTGGTATTGACATATCACTGCAAGCTGCCCTACCTCTCCTATGATAACGCTGACAATAAAGCGTTTAATGACGCACCAAATATAAAGTTTATAACATTATCTGTCTAGCACATAGTCTAGCTGATTGCCAATTTCGAGACCATTTCGTTTCAAATTTCATTATTGATAAGCAATATTTTATTTTTGATATATGACCATTTTTGGAGTGTGATATTTTATTTGTTATTGTTCATACAGTCTTTATATAGACCATAGGTAAATAACTGCACTAATAGAATATACATATTTGGGCCTGGGAGAGAAGACGATGGGGCATGGAGAAAACTGCATATTAATGAGCTTAAAAATCTGTACTCCTCCCCCAATATTGTCAGGGTGATTAAGTCGAGAAGAATGAGATGGACGGGGCATGTAGCGCGCATGGATGGGACAAGAGATGTGCACTGGGTATTGGTCAGAAAGTCTGAAAGGAAGAGACTGCTGGGGAGACCTAGACATAGATGGGAGGATAATGTCAGGTTGGATCTATAGGAGTTAAAGGCAGTTGGATTTTTCTGGCTCAGGACAAAGATCGATGAAGGGCTTTGGTTAATTCGGTGATGAACCTTCGGGTTCTCTAAGCCATCTAGTTAGTTAGTTATTAATACGTTTTTTTAACAATTCTGTTTAAATCTGCCTTTACTCGTTTACATTTATTAGGAAGTTGTTTGTTTGTTTGGAAAACCCGATGTGTTGAGACTATCTTTCTGTTCTCTTTGTTGCCGTATATAAAGATTGATATGATCTAAAGAATAAACATGTTCATTTCAATCTAATTAGCGTGTCTGGAACCTCGTTGGTCGGTGATCATTTGCTGGTAAGGGATTATGGGCCTTATGGGATAGAATTTATGGCAATGTATGTTTACTGCTTTAGATTTTGACGGGCAATTTACCAGTTGCTGTTAATAAACCTCACACATTAATGTGATCAGATAAAGAATGAAATATCATTAGCTGAATATCAGATTCTCAATAATGACCTTCCACCGTGGTTAGTTGGGGTGTTTTATGGCTACGAAATTACTTGTAATATACAAAAGATATTAACAAACTTTGGTTGGTTTATCTTCTGGTAATTAATCCACTTGAAACACCACGTGTGTCGAATGAAGATTTTTCTCATCAGATCTGCTTACTATCCTGATTGATATTGAAGTTTGGTTACTTTGGGGCTAGGATGTAACACCAATTTGTCACACAGATTGAGGGTTTTACCAGGATGTCTTATTGGAGATGCAAACGAGTTCATCTTGTCTGTATAGAAACAGTAGTGACTTGTTGAGTGAGGTGTACTCGTTGGAAAAGAAGCATATACTCTGGTATGAGAAAGAGAGGCAGGAAAGAGTATTATCGATTTTTCCTCCCACTTTCCTTTCATCCCACGTCTGTCTCTCTTCTCTTTCTGTTCTTAGCATAACGTAAATGCGTACTGTGATAGAGACAGACTTGGGGTGGATTTTGTAGTCTCGGTATCTCCCTACTGCGCATGTCTGTAACAAAGGATCTTTATCCTATTTATAATTGAAATGTTTATTCAGTGATAAATAATTGAATGATAGTTTTTTTTTTCGAGTGGCTGATTCTTTATTGTTCACGATATCTAGAATGTTTATTTTCAGAAATATAGCGAATGATTTTGGGTTTGAGATTCCAATGTCCGTCTAGTGTTATTATTGAACGGCGGCCATGGTGGAAAATACGACGTTTCTGGCGTCTAGCGGGAGATGGCGGGGGAGGTACTAAGAGTGATGGAAACTGACAATTGAAAGCAGGCTCCCCAACACAGTGATGTTTGTAGTATGGTGGCAGAGATCTTGTTTATCGCTAAGAACTCTCACCTAACAAAGAATTGTGCAATTCGAAGAGGATTACAAGCCGGAAGGAATTGTGAAAGAAGATGAACGAATCGCTTGCTGATGATTTATTTAGTGTTGTGCAGCGAGTGATTTGTGTCGTGTTTTGGGTTAGATAGTCAGTTGTTTCGCGATGTCAAATGTAATGGATGCAACGTCGGTGTTAACTGCTGACATTTTTAGTGTCTTTATTTTAATCGCAGTTTAAAACGTACGGATGGATTCTTTGTTTTATTCAGCAGTCATTCGAGAAGATTCTTTTTCTTGTCTGTGCTATAAAGGGCTTGGTGTAGATGTTTAATGTAGTGCAATTTCGCGGTCTCAGTGCCGTTACTGCCACCATCTTATAATGATATTGTGCAAATTTATCGTGAGGTCCGACCCATTTTCGACTCGTATTTGTTCGATGTGTTCTAAGAACCGTGAAAGGTTTTCGTCCGAGAGTCTGCAAACGGTAAAACGACTTTTAAATACCTCTACGTTACTCAAATAATCGCAAAATCGGATGTAAATGAACTCTGCTTCATTTTTGTCGTTTTCAGTGTTTAATTTTAATGATTCACCTCTTGTTTGTTAGTCATGTGACCAGCACAGTGTAATATAATATAGACTTTTGAGTGTAGATGCAATTAATATTGGAAGTTGTATACCGATTTTTCAAATGTATCGAAATTATGCTTAACGGAAGGCCTGAACCCTGTTTTCAAGACCGGTATTTGCAATTACTAATGAAACGTCAAACAGAGAAATATTTTCTTTTTAGAATTTTAAAAGTGTGAGTTTAGTTTCACGGATTCCAATTCTGGCCTACGGACTGTCACTAATTAATTAGTGAAGAAGCCTATAGTGTTTGAACTTGCGACAACATCAGAACGTATTTATTATTACATTACACGAAATGAAAGCAGAGACTGATATTTTATTACAAAGTTAAGGTAATTTTTTTTCAAAGGTGCATTTATTTTTAACAGTTTTAAACCACGTATTTGGAAGTAGGTAATTTCCTTATAGCGGGTTTAATTCTTATTTATTTTCAATGCGCAGTTATAATATTTATTAAATATATGCAGATTATGTATAAATTAACGTTTTAGAAGTAACAAGTAGTGTTGATATAATTGTTTTTAAACCTGTATTATATAAGTAATTTAAATTTAAAAGCTATTATTTGTAACACGTGTGTTTCAGTTCGATTTGAGGAATAATACACGTAATTCAACTGTCGAAACGTCCGATAGCAGCGCGGTAGTAATTGGCGGACATTTAAGTGATCGTTCATACAGTTTATCGTTCTTGGAACATCAGTACTTCGTAGAACAATAAATGCGATTTTTTATTTATGAAATATCTCCTTTAAGAAAGTTGTCGGTGGATACGAATTGTCTGAAACTACATCTCCAGGAAATAGCATTATTATTGATACTATTAATATTGTGAGTGTCTGTGAACCTAGTGGATTACTCCTTACCGATGTGCAATCGAAGGTCAGTCTGCTTAACCGGAACAGCATAGAAGGTAAGAATTATAGACTTTTTATTTTTGTAACTTACATACAGTGGCATAAGGACCATTTTTGTTGGTCCTCCTTTTAGTAACCCCTTGTTCCGTCTCCTTCTCCACCAAAAACATTGCTCTATTTTCTATCTCTCTCTTTCAAATAACCACACCCTATAGTCTAGATGGTTGCTCCGTCCAGGCACGCCCCTTGATCGTCAGCTGTTACGTTTTACGCGGACAGACTCCATGTTGCTGTTCTTGGAGATTATGATGGCGGCGTTGGTTTAAAATTGTGTTGGGGACGTCAGATGGACACTGAGGTTCATCTGAAAAGCGTATGACTATATCTTTGTTACTGTAGATAACGTGCTTTGGAACCTGAAAATTAACTTCTTTACCTGTTAAGCTCTAATATGACTTACATAATCTGGGGGTGTCAAACTGTTGTCTCCGGTTGTTGATGGCACGTCAACTGTAGTTACTTTGCAATAAATTGTTTGCTTGACTGTTCGATTGCCCTCCAGCTGTTATTGTTGCATGCAGCTATTTAATATACCATATAAATCAGCGCCACGGTGGTCTAGCGGTTGGAACGCTGGCCTTGTAATCTTGGGGTCTCGGGTTCGATTCCCGGCGGTGCCCGAATTTATAACTTGTGTTGGGCAAGGCCGTGGTCTAGGCAACACGGAGTTTTCCTCCGTGGCATCCCAACAATTACCCCATTCACACACAGAAGAAGGCAATGGCAAACCACTGCTGGATCATCTGCCAAGAACGTATATGAACAGATCCCAGTCCGAGAAAAGGATGGAAGGATACTGTTCATATGGACCTGTCGTCAGACAGAACACTAAAAAAAAAAATGTTATACCGTCGTTCGACGTCGGAACGTTTTTCTCTGACTTACGCCCTTCTTCCAGTCCATTAATGACCTTTCCTTTTGTTCGCCTTTTTGTGAAAACTTTTATGTCGTCTTGTGCCGAACAGAAATTGTATTTTACGTAACTGTCAGAACTGATGGGTCTGATGCAGTCAGGTCCTTTGTAAAAGCATGATTCCATCTTGTCGACAGTCTGAGGGAAGAATTACTCAACACGTTTTCGGAAAATAAAAACTGAAAACGCCGATGTAAATATTTGGCAATTTGAGAAGATGGCAGGGACAAAGATGGGAAAAGAACAGAATGAGTTTTAAGGATATCCAAAACGGTTATGTTAATTTGGCTCAGAACGAGACAGAGTGTCTGGTAGTTGCTGTCATGACTACTGTGTGCAGAATATAGACGGTGCAGACATTTCAAACTACGAACACGTTTGCTTATGGCGTTTGGTTATCCTGGATGGGGTTCTGTTTTTTTTATGTTACCCCCAGATAATTTCAGGGAAGAATTAGTCGTAGCGTGCAACATCCACACTTCACGCCACTCAGCTGTCGAGACCGTGGCATTCACGTAGGAATTCATAATAGAGGGGATATTTTTTTTTTGCGTAAGAGAGTAACATTTCTTGCGGATCGATTTTTAGGTCATCTGCCCACATACTTGTGAATTTCACAGTAAATATTTAATATTTCTTAAATGCCTTCAAGGCAAATTATTAACTGTCACCATCAGTAATATATATGCACCACAAATTGTTACCTCATTCTATGTGTCACAACAAAATTTCAGCACATTTTCAAATTTTGGAGAGAAAAAAATTCACTTTGAAATTTCATCTGTTTCTTCTTATTCCGTTTTTGTATTTTGTGCAATCTTCATTGTGTTGAGTAGTGCTTTATAACGCCACCAGCTCCTGAAATTGGTGGTGTGCCGTGACGTCACGTCCGGTTCGTGACGATCGAGGTAATTTTCGGTCGCTTGGGGGAATTTCCAGGTCCTTTACGGAATATTCCCGGTTTTTGAAGGGCTCTTCGGGGTTTACATGCAGGTCTAGGTTCACTTCTGGGTTCAAGGTTATTCCTGGATGTGACGTAGACCTGTTTGTGTACCCTGACCAGCCACATTCCATCTAAAGCCCAGCTTTTACCTCCACTTCGCCTACGTCATCATGACGTGGTGTTTAAGCACTTTAACAGTTTTAACTTTTATCTTTAATTTATTTTAAAATCCATAGATGTCAGCTGTTTATTGTGGTTTCATATCAGTGGCGTGTGTTGTTATTCAGATGCAAACTGCGGCCAGTGACGGATGTATTGTACGTCACTCGAGCCAGCTAATAAGCCGATGAATCAGTGTGTGTTTGTGAAAATGGGGTTATTTTCCGTCCGCAGGGTACAGCGAGTTTTTGGCACTGGTCAGGATTTCACAAAAATTTGCAATGTTGTATCTGTCTCGTATGGTTACAGGTTTAGCTTCCGACTGTGAACTCAAACGTAAATATTTTGGAATTTATTCTGTTTTTACAAATGCATTTGTCAAGTGACTTGCTTGTCACTAAGGCATGGCGTGTGCTCAGTCAGTGGATGGAGATGAAAGCGTATAGATATTGAAGGTAGTTGTGAATGTGTAGAAAATCAGTCGCAAACACCCCAAAAAAAGGGGTGGTTTTCCAATTTTGGGGTTGGTGGGATAAATGGAATATATACGAGTAGTTACCACTTGGTTTTGAGGGAATGACAGTGTATGTGCAGATTTGTAATATTTGTAGCTTTTTCTAACCTGGCACACATTTAATTTTTTTATTCCAAAGAAGGGGGCAGTTGAAATCGGGCCTCGAACCCTGGGGAGAGAATGCTAACCCGACGGCTGAACATTTTCTGGTGATGTTTAACCCTTTAAAGCCCCAATGGTAACTCTATATGGCACCTTTTTTAACAACTGGTAACCGTGCATTTTGTACTTTGGGGCTTAATATGATTCTTAGTGTAAACAAGGATTATTTCCCAACATATTTAAGAAGTTGATCTTAGTAATGGAGAAACATCGGTTTTCCTCTGCGTTACCGGCTGAATTATTAAATATTATGCGGATAAGGTTATTTTGTCATCGTAAACGTGTTTGAACCCGAGCTTTTGTTGAGGTATTCGTAAAAAAGAATTTATAAATAATAAATATCTTATAACGTGCATGAAAAACAAATAGATAACAACATATGCTGTAGGAATACCTTTGATATCCATGTACGTTATCGGAAAATGTGATCAATGTACAATATCCCATCGCTCTTTATCAAACTGTGAACTATGTATTACTTTTTCGACCAACAGGGAGCGAATACAGTTCAATTAAAAGTTCCGTCTATAAATTATACGAACGGGTATTGAATTCGGAAGGTCTGGGTTTAAAACCACTTCCGACGGTTTTGAAATTTCCAAGTCATATTTCCACGCTTCGGAGTAGACTACCACGAACTCTGCAGGGAAGGAATTAAAGAAAAATTAATGTGGTCTTATTAGTTGTTGTGTTTTAGAAGGCGTAGATAAAGTTGATTTTCGTGAATCGTGGGGTTAGACCCACTGCACAGGCCCACTGTGCTATCAACCCTGACAGCTTCATCGCGAAGAGACGCGTGCCTCGAAGTTATTTGACCTCTGCGTCCGGTTTAATGTGCGATGCATCCTGCGGCTATTTTGGTTCTGCAGAAAGGAAGTTATCGCTTTGTTTCTTATTATCATCTTATTTCATGTCTAGTCTTGATAAAATTAGGTGCCATTTATGATACGTTATCCGTTAGGTTATTGTCCGGAAAGCCACCGTCTCAACTCTATAGGTCGAGTGTGAACATTTAATTTGGAAGACCGTAGAAGTAAGTTGTCATTTTAACCTTTTTGTGTTACATTTTTTAACATTCACGATCTCAGCATTTTGTACACAGACGGTATTTGTGATTATCAGATTAAAGACAATTTCCTTCAACAATATTAACCAACGATATTCAGACTCAAAATTTGTGTTGACTTTCTGAATATTTTCCCCTCTGCTGTTCGAAAATTGTGGCCCTTCTTCGTGACGTAGTGCGACGTTGCCGTAAAGCGTCTTTTGAGTTGCATAGAACAGTCAAAACTCACACAAAAATCAAGGGACGAGCATTTACAATTTATTCTATTTTTCTCTTCAATCCGAAGGAGATAATAAAACTTTATAGATAAAATTTCTAAATATTTTATCTTGATTGTTCCTGGTATCCGTTCTGACAGGAATCATTACACAAACAATACAGACTTCGATTATGTGTTTATTTAAATCTAGTAGATTTCTGTGACCATGTAACCAAATTATAACTGAATCAGAGCGTGTAAAGTTACATGGTGAATTCAGCCTTGGGCGACAGCGAAAGGCTTAATAAATCATTCTGCCGCACAGAGAATATATAGAGGTCATTACTACTTAAGGAATAGAGGAGCTTTGATACGTAAATATGCGATATATCGCTGGTTGTCGGAAAGAGGACATAGATCCTCTTTGCTTCAGAATAAATTATTTATTTACTCGAGTGAAATGCTCTATGGTTCATCTGCTATCGGAAATGGGAGCACAATAACGTAAATTATATTTGTGGTCATTTTTATCTGAGGGTCTGTACTCAGAGTTGTTGGGTTTGGATCAGTGATGGAAAAGAGAAAATATATTTGTTACTGTTGCTATTTAAAACAGAGTAGTGTTTTGTTTTTTACGCGTATCTCCCAGTTTCTGACATACACTTCGCTGGACCAGAATTGTTATCTCTGTTAAAAGAAATCACTACCTGTGGGCGAAACTGAGCTCTCTTAGTAAAATGCATCAAATGTGTTTCAGTTCTTAGTAAGATGAAATCCACACGTAACGTTTCAAAGCAAGGAATCTGGCAATGACCTCGCCGATTCTTGTAAGAAATACGATTTGAACCTTAGGTGTATATAAACTGCTTCCATGGACAAGAATCTTCCTTCAGAAGCTGATAGTCGTTTAAGTTTTCTGTGTCGCGGGACACGGCATTGCGAAATGTTTTATAAGTCCATAAATCTTTCCGAAATCCCCTTTTTATTTTATAGTAAGAGCACATTTTAGTTTTTGCTTTTATTTCAGATTAGATATTTATTTAAAAATTTAAATAGATTTTAGTTGAAAGCTGTAAGTGTATGTACTGTATTGTACGGTATTATTACCCAGCTCTATTAAATGTTATGTACTTCATGGATGAAGTATTTTAATTTTGTGGATTAGTTTAGTGAAGAACTTGCTGAATATTTGTTCATATTAAAAAATTTGCTTTGTAAGCATTTAAAAATGACCAGACCTGAATAATCTAATTCACGTAGGAGAGAGAGAGATTATATAAATAAATTAATATATATATATATAATTTTGTAGATTAATACATTCAGATCTATGGAATTGGAGCTCCTAAATCTGTGAATGAGGACAAACGTTTAGTCATCTGTACGTTGCATAGCAACGGGCTGTAGCGTGTTATCGATCGGGTATGTGTTATATGTCTGATCCGCTCCTTGATCGTGTTTTAGAACCCTGCAATTTTAATACCAGGTTCGTGATGATGTTAATGGTTTTTATAGCGGTGGTTTGTAAATAACTTTCTGGGATTAGGAAGTTTAGCAGAACCGGGCTTTGTTACGCGTGGTATTCAATTAAATGCGTTCTATCTTAGAATACTGATTAGAGATTAAAGAAGTGCTCTAATCATCCAGCGACACGAACTGACCGTACTCCTAGTATTATGTTAAAATTAAATCTTAAAATACATATTTTCCTGTGTATTCAGTGTCTTATTTTCATGACCATAAAATAAAGGAGAATTAATATACGTCTGCTTCCCAGAGCGAGTTTTTTTTTGTCTCCAATAATTTCGCTCTTTTCTTTTATACAGGGTGATTCATAAACGTAAAATCCTCGTCACTAGGGAAGAGTGACGTATCTGAAAAAAAGTTATAAACAGGTTCTGTTTCAATTGATCTCCCCAACAGTTGATTAAGTATCGTACTAGGGCTTTGAATTATCCTGTAGAACTATTACTGTTACGAGTATAGAAATATACGTATGATTTGAGGTTTTCACAGCGGTGAGTATGAAGATATCTGTCTTCTGAGTTAGGGCGATCGCCCTGATGATAGAAGCATTAAGGACCTCTTAAGGCGTTGGCAAACTTCTATCAGACTACACGTCGCTGTGACCCGGAAGAGGGCCACGATTACCGTGTGTTTCACCATTTTATGTTTAAGAAATCCGCGTGTTAGCGTTAGAAAATAAGATTTGAACGCATTGATCTTTCCGGGCTCGATGTAGTGTTGAATGCAGACGGTCCCGAAACCATAAATAGATTTGTGTGTTTCCCAGACCGTTGCTCTGCATCACCGCAGGATATTTAGACCAAGGAAGGAAACAGAAGGGTGCAATGAACGGAAGATTACAGCAATAAGTCTTAACACATGTGGTGTGGGCTCGGGTGTTGTCTTCGCCATATGTTTCCTCCCCTTGAACTTCGTCTCTCTCAAGTCAGGACGATGTTCCTGACTATTTTTATATGTATATAAGCATGTGGCATAGAAGTTTCCCTTGATGCATGTAGACTGGGGCTGATGTAGTCTAATAATACCCGCAGACAGTCGTGCTACTGGTAAGCGAGAGCAGGGGGTCACAGACATGATGACGTCATATCGACCGTAGCAGCTTCCCCTGCTCCACGCCCTCTCGCACAGTCTCATCTCTGTCTGGGTTCGAGCCTCAGGGTTTTTCCCAGTCAACTGGCAAAATTGATTAGTATCGTTATAACACATGGAAAATTATGAATCGGCTGTTCATTAAACATGGACCATAGACTTTACCTCGACTCCCGCTAATTCTTCTAGAGGCATGTAGGCGTGTATGTATGCGTTATTGGTTTTGTGTTAATCTGCGTCCTTTTAAATGATTAATTTCAGAATTTTTCCCGCTACACATCTGGTGACCTTTTCCGAGATCATTAAAGAACACAAACTGTCACTGCGCAAATATTATACGACATGCCTCTTGAATTTGATACAGCATGAATAAAAATTTTCTTGGATATTATCCATCGTCTAGTAAATATAAAACGTAAAACGACGTTTCGGAGATGGGACTCTATCTCCGTCTTCAGGTTCCTACTCAGTTGGGCCCACTAGATAGAGCTAATCCCTATCTCCGGACAAAGTAAAAGAGTGAAAGTTCCAGAATACAAGAACATCACCACACCATCCATCCGTGGAGTAGGAACCTGAAGACGGAGATAGAGTCCCATCTCCGAAACGTCGTTTTACGTTTTATATTTACTAGACGATGGATAATAGCCAAGAAAATTTTTATTCAATTGACTCTTCACCATCGTCAAGAAGTTTTAAATTTGTTAATACAGCATGGTTAAATACCTTCTTCTTATTCCCCCTCCACTCGAAAGGGGGGAAATATTCTAAGGAATCAACCTTAATTGGCGAATCCCCACATCTTGTGTCATACTAAATGTATGAGAATCATCAGTACCGCGTCACAACGTATATAGTGCCTGTCTTCCGTTATCACCTTTAAGTAACTCATCTTCTTGTACTTAAGGTTTTGCGGCAGGAGTTCTGTTTTTAATGTGATCGCTGGGAGGGTGTATTCAGATTAGCTTTGTCCTATGAATATAAACAGGCATAAACTATTCATTGACGATTCTGGAATCATAAAGGTTTTACTTATTTTATTACTAACGTCAAAGTTGGCGGGAATAGACTGTTTTTTTTTGTGCTGAACAGTCATACTTTGTATTTTATCATTATCTTTGTAAATAGCTTTCTAAGTGCGACATTTATACCATTTATTTATGAAGGAAATTTGAAGTGAAGACAGGGGTTAAATGATAGAAATACATTCGTTAGTTCGACACGGAGACGGGCAAAAGCAAACCATCATGCAATTTGTACAGAGAACGAACAGATATTATTTGTGTATATAGATTACATCACTTAAGCGCTGATGTAGAAAAGTAATTTCAAGCTTTTACATGAAATTCTCTGTTGTTCATGGTAGGTACATTCTTTCTTTTTAACTGTGCCACAGAATAATTCGTAGCACGTCGCTTGGGCTTTAAAGATAATTTGTGTGAACGTTGCACACACAGTAATTTATTAGACTAGTCGTGTATTGAAGCTTGTGTTTGTTGTAAATCGTTAGTATTCCTGTAATACGTACGATATGTGTGTGGTAAATTTGTATGGACCAACACATGACTTGTGTAAGATCTTATCTGGAATATGAAGACGCCATTTTCAAGTCGCAGAGTTGTAGGGATAGAGAAGGAATTTAAGAAGTATACCACTCGTAAAATAAATTATAAAGATAGATAATAATTCCTATAAATTATTTAGGGAGGAGAATAAGAAACCAAAATTGCATTCAATTTCAATATAAGAACATACAAAATAATGTCCATGAAGGGTAATATTAAGTGACCGGTACACCAGTAGTTACTGGCTTGTTGTAATTTTTAATAAGGATCTTAGTATATCAAATCTAAAACTTCTTGACGATGGTGAAGAGTCAATTGAATATAAATTTTCTTGGATATTATCCATCGTCTAGTAAATATAAAACGTAAAACGACGTTTCGGAGATGGGACTCTATCTCCGTCTTCAGGTTCCTACACAGTTGGGCCCACTAGATAGAGCTAATCCCTATCTCCGGTCCGACGTTTCCGAGATGGGACTCTATCTCCGTCTTCAGGTTCCTACACAGTTGGGCCCACTAGATAGAGCTAATCCCTATCTCCGAAACGTCGTTTTACGTTTTATATTTACTAGACGATGGATAATATCCAAGAAAATTTTTATTCAAGGATCTTAGTACTGAGAAATTTGTTTCTTCTGGTATAGGAAACATCTAGCCGATGTTGGCACGTTGAAATTTACTTTTCAGCTATGCTTTCTTGTTTGAACACCATCAGTTTATATTGGGATTTGTATGTGTCTTTATCAAAACTGTAAACCTTGTTTCAGTTATGTTCCATCCTCCCGGTGAAAACAGCTGTAGGATATACAGAGTGTCCCATAAACCCGAGGCCATAAGAGAATTTGTTAATTCGCAAAATGCCGAGTAATATAAACATTAAACATTATGTATTTCCAATTTCAAGTGATTGAAAATGTTATCTAGAACAATACGTTACGAGGATATTCTATTTATTTTATTTGTAGTAAAACTTATGGCGAATTTTTAGAATATGTGTAATGTTTTCATGTGCCTGCGTTCTTACAGGGCCCCGGTTTGTATGTATTGTGTCTGAGTGCAGAATTAACTAGATCCTGAAGCCGTGACGTCATACTGAATGCTGTTCTAAAAATATTGCCCCTTACTAAAATGTTACCGCTGTTGGGACAGTCTGCGTATTTGATACTATGGGTGTGTTACCAGTTGCCCGGCTTTTATGCTGAATTCTCTCTAAAGTATGAAAAAACAAAAAGACAAGAATGAGATGAGACACTGTCAAGTTATGGAGAACTAATATAGAATTGAGTGTCAGCCGATGTTTCTACACCGTGTATTAGAACGGCTGTGCGCCTGCGCAGACGGATACTTGTGGACTAGGGTGAATCAGTTCTCATCTCGGAGAGACAGTAGATTCATATTTATGGTAGCGGGTATTGTCGCATATCCCGATTTAGTGAGGCGAAATTTTGTGGTGTGCCGTCATGTTTCTTTGTTAAATTAGGATGTGTTCCGGGTGAAAAAGAGTTTTGAACACGGTTATAAACGACAATCTCCATACCGTCAATTCTGAAGCTCACACAGCGAAAACGAGCGAAATAATTCTGAGGGAAATTAGAAGGGTTGTTGAACCGCTGTTATGTCATTGCCATTTTTTCCATTTCCTCTCGTTTTATAACGAATTGCAAATACTAACGAAACGTATATTTTAATGCATCCGTCCAATCTTCTTGTTCTTTTACCCACTCCCGTCTGGAATTTAATGTATGTTATTTAATGAATAATGAAAATAGCACCGCTTTTCATGCTGCATGTCTTCTGAACAAATGTACGGGAACTGAGCGCCAGGTGGATCATTTCTCAGTGCTTTCTGCATCATTGCGTGTCTTTGTGCGTTTTATAACAGGGTAACGAATGAGTGTGCAGGATATATGAGCAAACCACCTAATTACCATTCAGGACACCTACTGAACTACTTCTCAGTAAGTCACGCACACGCAAGTTTGTACTATGTAAATGAATATAGTCACTTGATAAAGTGTACATAAACTACGTCAGTGGAAGGTCTGGAAGTGAAATGTGAATTAACATTTTGTACGGCAAAGTCTTAAGATTTGTAGGAACCTGTCTGCAGTTTGTTTCTGAAAGTAATGTCTGTGAATTATACAGTTCTATTAGAGGTCTTTGTAAGTCATTACGTACTATTATATTTGTTGATGTTGAAAGTTAAGGGCTTGAGTCGTATGTGGATCTTAGACTGGTTAATTAGGGGAGGAGAGGGTAAATATAATCATATAAAGAGTCACGTTTTTGGTTCAGTCATTGTTTAAAGACTGCGGTTTGAAAGCATCTCGAATTGCTCACAGTAAAGTTACGGTACAGCGTAGTTCTAGTGTGAACTTGACCGGTTTAATTTGTTTAATGTATTTCCCTTTCTACTTACTTAAATATGCATTAAAGTCTTTCGATATTCATATTAACGTTCCAGTTAGCAATTACTTAACAGTCTGTTGCTCTAGAATTGACATTCTGATGTTTATGTTTTACACTTCACGCATTTTCATCAATACTGCAACTAGTAACACCATTAGTTAGTTTGGCCTCACTGAATATTCAACACTAGTAAAATCAAGTTAATTATTTTTCAGTATTAATTTGAAATAGGCCTAGTAGGATGACATATTTTACAGGTTCTGAACACATTCAGCTGAAATTTATTTTGTGATCCGAGAATGTGTACTGTCTGATTCCTTCTTATCAGATTATGGCACATTCAGCTGAAACAGATTACGTTAGCCGTAGAATTTATTTTGTTATCCGAGAATGTGTTCTGTCTGATTCCTTCTTATCAGATTATGGATGGTTGTTGTATTCTACGTGCTTGAATATAAGCGAATTCGTGGCGAATCAAACGTCTTCTAGATTTGCAGTATGCGGTCCTTCTGAGTTAACTTTTTTGTTGAAGAAAGTGACTTGATATCAGGACCCTCAGAACGTTATTAATATCAGCGCATTGGTTTCATTCACGATGTTTTCCATTCTTCGCTTATGTACGCTGTTGCACGTAAAGAATCTGAAACTACTTCACAGGCATTCCACAACAAACTTTGGTCTCTGGTCAGAGGAAATAGTGATTCAGCTAACGTTTCTAGTGGAGAAGTGTAAGACTCCTCAAGATGGCTGTCTTCTGGGTTGTTGCACTGTGTAGTCTGGTAGAAATTGACCTCTCTGCATTGGGCAGTTGTTGAAAAGAATGTATGGTCAGTTTGATGGAATTTTTGGTGTATATAGTATTGCGCTAGTTTACAGAATCTTACTTCCAGATCGTTCAACTAGTTGACTCCAGAGTCTACACCCCTTCCCCCTTTACTTCCACCCCTAACAAGCAAGCCAAACACTGGCGGAGTTTACAACGTAATTACAACCAGGAAATTGCTTATGGATTCCCAGGATGATCATCGCGTATCTTCCCATGCGGAAGACCACGTCATCTTCGTCTAATTATCAAGCAACTAACAGCAAATTATATTCGAAATGATATTGAAAGGATTAAAAAGGGTGATCAGAGCCTTATGATGAGGGGTGTTAGTAAATTAGTTTGGAATATAAGATGGTGATTGTAAGTTCTATATTTTTTCTCATGGTTAGAAACAGCGTTTACGTCACAAGAAAAGCGAGTTGTCGATAAATTATTGGAGATATGAAAACTTGATTTTAATCGAAAACCAATTCATTTCTTACATTGGTGTTCTTTCGCCTTCTTGCATTGTTTTCTCTGCATAAGATATGCAATTTAACTGGAGATTTAAGGGGAAACACGTGTTTGCTTTTTTAAATTTAAATACTATTACTGTGTGTAGCATTATTTAGAAATTGTTTAAATTTTAATGCTTCATTTATGTTTTGTTATAAGAGCACAAATAGTAATAATTAAAATTTTATTTCGAACTATGGAATACAGTAGACTACTACAAAATTGTAATTTTATCCGAAAATGACTGCATCGATAATTTTGAATGAGAATTAATAACGTATAGATTGAATACAAGTTAGGATCTCTCGGAGACTCGTTCAGAAACCTAGGTTTGAAGGTTAAATTGTGGAAAATGTCCGGGGTTCGAGTCTCTGTGAAAATGCTTCCTTTACTCCGGAAACTAATGATATAGAAGAATATATAATGGCGAAATTGTTTGTTTTGGCGAGGATATTACAAAAACAATGTAAATGTAATTGTGGTTTTGTAATAAATAAGGCAGTTGTTTAAAATGATTCAGCTTAGCTAAAAGTAACAGCAGTTAATAACCAAGGCCCATGCTAATCAGCATTATTATTACGAAGATAAATCCGTACCAAATGTTTAGCTGTTTCGGCGCACATAAGGTACGTTTTAATCATAAATATTGATGTGTTCTATTCAAGTTCTACTTTCTTCCGCTGCGTTTCATGTTTAAGATAAACAAGTGGAAGAACGGACTCAGTTTCCCCGAAATAATATTGCGAATTCTCTGCCAGTCATAAATAATGAATTTCATTATTTTAGTAATTTATAGCAAGACCAAGCTGTGATTATCTAATAGTATCCTGGTAAATGTTTGCTTTCTTTTCACGAAGAGCATAGCGAGAAGACTTTATGGGCTGGTCGTGTATGTCTGTCCTCATGTCAAGTCGATTCAACTCGATAACTATTGGACTGATTTGGATGAAATTTGGTGTAAAATTTGTGCTATTCTGTACGACCTCAAAAACATATTTTTGATATACTATGAGCGGTGATAATAGAATGACGGATGAGGAAAATCATGAAGTAGACACTGAGCTGCTGCTATCGAACAAGGCGGCTTGAGTATCTCTAAATTCACGTTTCAAAGAATGCATGAGGATGTTGTGTGTATTCTGGTACGGAATGTTCTTTGTTTTAAGTAGAAATTCAGCCACAGAATTGCAATTCAGCAGGTCTAAATGTGAAACAAAAAGGCACAGGCGGATAAGCTTACGCTGTAGGTTTTAAGGTCGATGATGATGGTTAGCACACAGTCTATTTGCTCTGATAAAAAGCCTGCAATGTGAGTACATGTGGTTAGGCACCTATACTGTGCAGTCTTGCGTGGGGAGTAGAAAATGTCAAAAGTTCTACTGGGTGACATTTGTGTGTCAGCTTCTGTGCGTTGACTCGAAAAATCATGACATTCATTCAGATTGGATTCATATCAGCAAATTTCATCTTATTCTTTCTGTTTGATCTGCATAGTTCGAATCTAAATGTCGTTTTTAGTGTGTCATTATAAACAGAACTGTGGAGTAGGTACTAAGAACCTACTAAAATGGTAAATGGTACCATAAGAGATTTCATCACCACCACGCGAATCATCACTATAACGTATATTTAAATGTACGTCTGATGGTTATTGCAGAAATCGGTTGTTTTTTTAGACAGTTTGCATTCTTAAGGTATCGGAGTCAAAGTTACAAAGCATTAATTCCCACACGATGTGGCTCAAAGCGTCGTTGAATCTCCCTAAGCGTGAGGTCGCTGGCGTCTCACACGGTATAAAAATTGTTCTTAAGATTTTATATCGAGGTCGGAGTCGGTACATTTTTACCGACTCCACCTAAAATTGCTTCCTACTCGGACGCCGAATTCGACTCCACAGCCCTGATTATAAATGAGGCACATTCAATGATGTAATTTTTATTGTTATATTTTCAACTTCACAAAAATAAAAATAAAAATAAGAGATGTACTTGAAAAAGGACGTGAGCTGGAGGAAGGATGTGGAATCAAACCCCCCCCCCCCCAAAAAAAAAAAAAAAAACATATACCTATGACGTACATGTTGTTGAGGTTGGAGTAAAAACAGCGACGAAATTTTATTTTGGCAATATTGAACATTTGGTGTCTAATAGCCGATTGTCCTGACATCTGCATCATTCTGTGCCATACGAATATTGTTATTTTATATCTTTTTTTCTTTTTTTTATATCTTAATTGCGTCATGTTTGTGTTTTATTGATACAATATTTTTATTTTCCGTCTGTACACAAACTTAAAATAATGTTGTTTAAAATTATCTAAAATTATAACATTCTCAGTAGACACTGCATCATGTTACATTTTTTGTATTCGACGACATGTTTCAATGTGTATTACATCATCATCAGGTCTATCAATTTTAATATATTTTAAAAACTGTAGTACATTTTGCTTTGCGTTTATTGATTATTTTAATTTGTTTAATTTTAAGTTTTTTCTCTTCCTTTTGGTTTGGAGGTTGTACTTGGATGTTTTATATCGGGTTGTAATTGATGTGTTGTGTGTCCGATATTAAGAGACGGTAAACTGCAACTGTTATATTGCACACTATTTATTGTCTGAGGAAGTTCATATACACGACGTTTCGGGAGTTTTCTGTACTCATGTCTGTAGGTGATTGGTTATCATTACATTGACAAAATTTCTTGTTGATGTCTCATACTTCTTGAGAGTTACAACGATTAGAATCGAATTCGCGATTAGTTTAATGCCTTAATTTTGTCGAGGAAAATATATTTATATTTGTTTACTCTGTCATTCCTTAATAACTACCTGACTTTCTGATCTGTGTTTGTCTCGATGTTTTAGTTTCCAATAAATTCCACACATTAATGACGTTCTGCTTGGACTATGTACTTGTGACTTTAACTACCTCGTTGCTGTTATTACATTAGTTAATTGGTCATAAAAAGTGACGTATTATTGTATTTATGCGATGCTTATGTAATCAATAGACATGCTATTAATTTTGTTTTGGTATGTATGTGTGATGATAGACTAATTTATTAATATAAAACAGCCCGGCCTGTATTTAAAATATATTTGGAAAGCAACAAGGTGTGAAGGTGTGTTGTAACCGGTTCAAGTTACGCTCCAGTGGCGTATTTTGTGAACATGGCATTGTTCCATAAAAGCAGGCAGATGGTTTTGACTAGCTGAACGACTGTCAGTTTCTCAAGAATGACCTCTCCAAAGAGTTAGATAGTAGACCTATGTATAAGCTAGTAGTTTTGAAGGGTTGAAATGATTTTATTAAAAAATTCTTGTCTGTGCATTATTTCTGAGATCTTAGATAATGAGAATGTGTTAGGATTTGAGGTTTTCACAGCGGTGATTATGAAGATTTCTGTCTTCTGGGTTTTGCGACGTGTAGTCTGGTAAAACTTTACCGAAGTATCAGATGTCCTTGCTGCCTTCATCATCAGGGCGAATGAGAATGTGTTGTTTTGTTGTTATAAATCACTATTTCAATGTGTTTCACTATAAAACAATGTCAGACTTGTCTGCATAAGAGTAGTTTTGATGATTATACACCTAAGAAACAGCATCCTTTTATCTGTTTCAGCAACTCATGCTTTGAATTTATTCCAAGGAATTAAAACTTTGAGTTTAATTTCATAATTTCATTTTGTGTTTGCACAAAGCTTTGAGACGTCCAATGCCCTTTGAAGATGCAGATTACTCTTCAGCCATCAGTCACACCTTCATGTTACAATAGACGTTCGTACACTAGCATAATTGTCGGTTAGGAGCTTAATTGTCGGTTAGATATATAATTACCAACTAGAAAGGTTTAATCGGATTAGTTGCTTTGTAATAGAATTAATTAGTCGCTAACTGCTTGCCTCTGTCGCTGTTCGCCCGTTCCAATGGATGTATTGTTCCTGATACGTATTATGCCATATCAGTTCCTTCCCCTGGAAGGATAGG
>NW_019059622.1:153673-167177 GCF_000696155.1 Zootermopsis nevadensis
AGCAACATACTTCTCCACCTTCAGGGATGAATACAGTACGTTTCCCCGAAACGTTGGTATCTGTCGACGAATTTACATGGAATCACAACCCAGAGCAACAACATCGCCATATTTAAAGCCGTGAAAACCATAAACACTGCTCACAAATAACAAGAAAATCTTGAGTTAGTAGTCAGTTTTGTGGTATTATAAGAACTTGTTTTGTGATTATATTTTTTCTTATTCTTACTATGAATTTAAGTAAACAGCGTGGATAGAGGCGCAGTCGACGGAAAGCGGCGACGAAAATACTTTGAAATAATAAAGCATCCCCTGTTCTCGTGTTGAACGCGAACTTATTAAAAGATGGAGCGATCTCATCCAAGATTGCATTGAGTACGAATTCCATCATCTTATGAATAGCGTTCTGTTTACTCGGAACACTATTACTTTCTGTTTTCTTTGTGTGCACACGCCTCTGAAAATGCAAATAAATAGCCCTTTGAAACTAAAATGGAGTGTAATTAAATACCTTAAATGTCATAAAAGTGAGTTGCTTTTATTGGAATTCTTCCTCGCGTAGAAACAGTTTCTTTAGTTTTATACGTTCGCTCCTCTGTTAGACGATGGTGAATTCGCCTGCTGGTCTTAACATATAGGAGGATTCCCCACCGTCACATTGATTAAAAATTTATAAAACAGCTGTATAGAGTGATACATACATGTGTTTCTCTTCCAAGAAAATTTCAACCAATTTTTGTGATTTTTCGCTTAGTCCATTTGAGCTCATGCAGTCGCAGTGTTGGCCAAAACCAAATAATTCTATGTGATACAGTCCTTGTTGATAAGCTAATAGTCGTTCAGCTGGTGAAGAAATTCTTCGTTGTTTATGGAACCCCAAGGCCCTTTACTGTGTTTACAAGAATTTGCTACACAATCACAATCTATGTATTCCTTGAAGATACATTTTTATGTTATATTCCTGCGTATATGTCTTCTGAAGGGCGTCTTGTTTTCAGGTTGTCCAACGTTTTGTATGCATTTCAGGTCTACTATATGCCGTGCCTGTCTCATCCAGTTATTTGAACACCCTTCAAGTAATTCCCCAAAATTTAATCTGCCTTTGATTTATTTATGACTTAAATACCCACAGGGCCCATTTTATCACCTCATTTAAATATCTGTTTTGAAATACCTCTAAATGTTTGGTCATACTTTTATGTTTCAGTGTGACGGCGTTGGGATTCCCGTTGTCATGGCAGCGAGAGGGTCGCTCCTGCCGTGAGATGGCGTAGTGACGAGTGACGTCACTCGGACTGGGGGTCACGTGACACACGTGACGGTAGAGGAAGTGGGCTGGAGCCGTGGTGGCGCTGTTTCCTGGAGAACGGCTTACCACACCGCTATCCGGTACAGGTAAATTCGCGATTTCTGTTTACCTAGAAAAATTGTTGAGATTCTTGGAGAATGTCTGACGTCATTGTATCGAAAGCTCGAAATCGTATTTTTCAACACAACATGATTACATGTGCATTTCTGCGTTCCATCCCTCCTGCCCCTCAAGTATAGAAGTTGTGAGAAGTAAGTATTTGGTTGAAAAATGTGTGGATTTTTTTCTGATAGTGTCTAGATTTACGTGGGGCCAAAGATAGGCCCAGGCAGGCAGTAGGCGGCAAATGGGATATGACGATTCTGATTTGGGGGGGGGCAGTGGCTTAAAGAAAACAGTGCATTCACCCTGGATATGGCAACTTCAGTGTTTGCAAAAACGGATAACTTGAAGAATTTGTCGCGGTTCATTAAACTCCATCCGTAGAAACCTAAGAACAAGAATATGGTGATCTTTAGCCGTTTTGGCGAGTCTTTGGCAAAATTTGATGCACACGCCATTCCGAAATCGCAGGAGGGTCGGTGTAATGCACTACCAAAACGCCCGTAACTAAGAAACAAATGCTAATTCGATGATACCGGCTGGCACACTGATTCACTATGAATGTAGGCCGCACCCCCTAGCGGCAGAAGCTCGTACTACATCCGGTTCGCCCTCTATTGACACAGTCTGGAAACTTTCCGATCGCACCTCGTATAACTGTTTCGTCCACTGTTGATTCTTACTATGTCCAGACATTGTCGTTATCATTTCGTTTTCAAACATCATCTTCGTGTCGTTTTAAACGGCCTTGTAAGACAAGAGGTAAAATTATAGGTCTTTATCAGTCTATTGAACTGTGATAAGGCAAACAGCACAAAGTGTATTTTAAATAATGGTTACTTTATAAACTTCTGGTTAGTCGTTGAATTTTAGGACTCAGTTTTTTTAATAGAGTTTTAGTTGAGTTATAGGGTATCTGTAAGCAGAATTTGCGACGTGCTTTAAATGACTGCTGTGTAAAGTTTTGCATATCGATTCACACACGCTGTCTGCGGAACTATACTTTGGCCAGTTCCCATTCCCACGATCTGCGTTACCGCACATTCAGAATTAGGGGTGGAGGTATGTCTGTGGTTCCATAAAGCTTTAAATTAATTTAATGCGAATTTTGATCATTGAGCGTGACCCATGTCACCTTCCCCATAATTTTGTGGTGGTTAGTATCCCGAACAGCAGAAACAGCTCAGACCATCAGACACTGTCGCGTCGCACGGGAATCCTGGCATTAATCCCAGTCCAGTTCGTGTGGGACTTTGTGGGAGGGGGGGAGGCACACAGTGACGCCGAGGTAGACGTTCCTCTTAGTACTTTGGGGTTAACTTTGCCAGTCATCATTCCACCGACGCTCAGTACGTAGGCTACGCATTATCCGTCCTGGGTTTTGCTACTGTAACCAACTCTTAATTCGTCAGTGGCAGGGTAAAAGGGTATTATTATTGTTATTATTAAGTGTTCTGTCTTACGACAGGTCCATTGCTCTGCCCAAAAAGAGCTCTCCAGTTGTCCCTATTCTCGGCTTCTCGCTTTAATTCCTGGAACGTCATCTTCTTTCCTTGTATAAGTTCGTCGGTTAGCTGTATCAGTCTTCTTCCCAGTCCTCGCTTTCCTTCAACCTGGCCTTCGATGATATCACTCATTAATCCATTCCTTCTCATAATATGTCCCAGCCAGTTAGCTTTCCTTCGTGTAATCGCATGCAGAATGTTTCTTTGCTCGTTGACTCTCCTCAATACTTCTTCGTTGGTCACTCGATCCGTCCACCTGATCTTCTCCAACACCACATTTCAAAACTCTCCACGTATTTCTGTTCCTTCTTCCTGAGTGTCCAAGTCTCTGCTCCATACAGCGCGACACTCCATACGTAACACTTCACTAGTTTCATCTTCATCTCCAAGCCCAACTTGCTAGTGAGAAGTATCCTCTTCTTGACGAAAGCTGCCTTGGCCATGGCTATCCTCGCTTTTACTTCCTTGGTGCATAGGGCGTCCGTCGTGACTATGCTTCCCAAGTACTTGAAAAGCTCCACATTCTCCATCTGTTGGTTTCCAATTACAACGTTCAATGGTTCTGCTCTCGGTGCTATCCTCATTACCTTTGATTTTCCAATGTTGATTTCCATTCCATACTCTCTACCTGTCTCCACTAACTTGTCCATCATGTTCTGTAATTCCTCCTCCAGTATATCATAAAAATGGATTTTATGCATTACATTTTTGAAATGAGAACTGTTATAAAGAATGAATCCCTATCCGAATATGGGATATTCTTTCACATTTTTTTTATGAAGTATGGGAATAATAGTAGCATTAGGGTGGGAAGTGGTAGTTTCCCATCTAAGACTGAGATCAAGAATGCATGGGGCTCCGACTGCTTGTCATATCACTTTACGTTATGGTGTTTAAATACAATACCTGTGTTTGTTTAATATATACTATTTTTACAGAGAAGAATCAAAACAAGACAGTGATTTGGATGAGCCATGGATCATGACAGTTAAAGGCCCACACTCCATAAAACCACCTAACGATGAACCTCCAAACCATAAGATTCCTCAGAAGGTTCAGAATGGTTCAGGACCTCCACAAACAAAATCTCCTCCAAAAGATTCAAATCTAAACCATTACAGGAGTGAAAAGGCCACACCGGTTAGTAATAGGAAGCATGAAGACTTACATGTGAAGTTGCAAATATATCTTTAACTCTTTTGCTGCAAAGCTCACAATATTGTGAGGCATGTTTGCAGCCAGACTCTGTGGAACTTGAGTTATTGAAAGTTTAAACTTAGTTGGACTGCAGATCTCACATTTATGCACAACTCTTTATCCTGGAAGAGTAGGTAGGTCTCCCTTGACAACATGTAGAAGCTTTTGCTTATTTTATTTAAAAGCATAATTCAGATTTACTTACGCAGCCAAGATGTTTTTATGGCAAAAATTACGCAGTGAAGGAGTTAATTACAAATCATAAGTAGACTTGTCTTGAATATAGAATATAGGAAGGTATTGCTAATTTTAAAAATGTCAGTTTTCGGATTTTTTATGATTTGGAGGTTTTATAGGCATGAATTGCAATGTACGAAGCAGTGGAAGTAAAATTTATTTTTCTGAGCACTTTTAGGCTCTTGATATCTTTAGATATGTAACTTAAAACACTCCACAGGATTAAAAGTTCTTATTTCATGAAATGGAATACTTGTACTTGATCTCATGTACAGAAAGACAGTAATAAGACAGAGCCTATTTTAACTTTGACCTTCATAATTACAACTTTTACTGTCATAATAGATGATCAGAAATTTTTAGAGGAATGACAGACACTTTCGTATGAAACTCAGTGAAATATAGTGCCACTGCGAAGTTTATGTAATAACCACAAATACCATATTTATGTTAAAAAAAATTTCATATATGATGCCCATTTTTAAGAGTGAAAATCAGAATGTGATCATTGTGCTGTTAAATTGTAGTTTATATCCATTTTAAGTGAAGTTTAAATTTTTCATGGAATGATTGGTTTTATTGCATTCACAAGTCAATTTCTGAAAGGAGGTCTGTGTTCCAGTCACGACCCCACACAGCAGCTCCAGCAGCTCCCATCGTGGACAACCGTAAGGACAGAGACAGAGAACGAGAAAGGGAGACTAAGGAAGCTCATAGTAGGGAAAAACGTACTTCGAAGGAAATGGGTCCATTGGATCATCGGGGAGAGCTTGGAGAAAGCGGAGAGAAGAAACCTGTTCAGAGGGGCCGGGATGCCAACACAAATAGCAGTAGTAGCAGCAGCAAACCCAGCCACGTGCGGTCTCCGTGTCTGTCTGGTGTTATCTACCCTCTTATTTCAGAGGTGAGTTAGAAAGATGAAGATACTGTATTCAGTCTGGTACTGTCATTTTTTGTTTACATTGTTTTGATTTTCACTTTAATATGGTTACATGGTCAGTAACAGGCAGTATGATGGATGATGATGATGATGATGATGATGTATCATTAATAGAGAGTGATGTGTGTGTGTGTGTGTGTGTATATGCATGCAATTTTTGCATTATAGTAAGCTTCATAAGAAATGTGACTTCCCAAATAGATAAAATTTGAAACTTATTCTTTAGTACAATGTAAAATAGGTATTTTATAGTGGATTGAACATATTCATTTGAAAGTGTAAAGGTGCTTGAATTATGTCAGTATGTGCATACAAGAATAAGTTATAAACAAAATATTTTGGTTCACTGTAGCTTCAGAGACGGCATCTTTATAATGCCCGAGGTCCCGAGTCTTCCCATAAGACAGATGCAATTGAAGAGCTAAAGAATGCATTTGAATTAGCAGAACGTGCCAGTCCAGGAATCAGTGATTTGTTTGTGCGTGAAATGGTTCAGAAGTTGTTACCTGCAGTAACAGAGACTAGAATAAAAGGTGTTATGGACAAACTTACTAGGTGAGTACTGAATATTTTGTGCATAAAGTATTTATTTTAACAGTACATTCAGAGAAGGCACTATGATACATGCTGCTTTCCATGTGCATACATAAATATAAGTTAATAAGTATATATCCTACTTTTTTATATGTATATATATATATTTCTGTTCATGATTTTTGCTAATTGTATTTCCAGTACCTGTATGTTGCCAGACATAATCTTGTTTTTTTCATTTGTGCTAGAATTTCACATGTGGTGCAGTGGTTACTAGTATAAAATAAAAAACAGACATGGAGTTCACATAGTGTCCGTGTTGTTAATTCGTGTTATATATACACACACACAAAATGAAAGAAAAAATAATGTTATAATAGTTCCAGTATTTTTCAAAGATATGAACACATTTCAAGGCTATACATTGAATAGTATTTCTGTCACTCTCATCTCAGAAGTTGTCAGGGCCATAATATTAAAATCGTTGATGGTAGGGAATTAAAAACTTGAAGGTGAACTGGCCACTGATGATAATGAAAGTTACACGATAGTCAAACTTTTGGTTCAGAGTTATATATGCAGTGACATAAGTATATCTTTTCTCCTAAAATAAGGAAAAGACAAAGATTGAACATAGTGAATATCGAAGAAGGAATATCTCATGTTTGGTTTCCTTGTGTGGAATACTTCAGAGCCATATTAAATTAATTCAGAGAACTAATGTCTAAAGACTAGCACCATATCCACTGTATGACTTGTTGATCCATAAGAGTAATATGGGGACAGCACTGTAGCTGACTCAGCAATATTCAATTCATCCCATTTCTTATGTTTGCCAATTTCTGTTAAGATCTAAGACACTTCCAATAAATCGATAATCATCCAGGTTCTTCAACCTTCTAATCACCAAATGAATCAAGAAATTAATAGTACCAGCTGTGATATCAGTAGTGGACGTCAGTGTGAAGTAATGGATGTGTCCTCGACGCTGGGTATTTCGGTAACCATTGATAATTTGCAATTCAATCGTAAATACGAACGTTCAGTTTAAAGGAACTTTCATTGGACGAACTTATTCAGTCCATGGTCGCTTGTTTCCTCACCCACGTCCTAAAATATAAGTAGACTCCTATATATTTCTTTGTCATACACCACAGAAAGAAATCTACCGGGGCATGTCCAATGAATATGTTTATTTATTTTGATATTCGACAGCCGCGTTCCCATATCCACATTAATCCCGTAAAATATTAAGTTCGTCCAACGCGGATTCACGAAACGCGCCGATTTCGAGGAATGTATCCCCCGCGTTGGACGACGGTTTACTGTATAAGCCTGTGTATTATAACACTGCTCCCTTGTCAACTCTGTTGATAGTTCGAATCTGCCCTGACGTTGTGTCCGCTCAATAAATCGCTTTATTAATGTAAATTTCTCCTGCTCTAATATGAATGTACAGTAATTGCTGTGATCCAGGGTTTGGAAATTAGGGCCGTGGTAGAGGGTCCTATGTTTGAGCCCCTCAGCTATTAATTTGACGTAATCATTACAAGCCAGTGACATTTTGGATTTAGAAATGTGGGAAACTATGAAGTCGTAGTATTGCATCTTAAAGAAATGTTAGTTTGGCGTTTCTTAAACTCTTTGCTAGAGACAGGTTTTATACTACACTCGTATTTATTGTTTGTTAAGGTTCTTAATATTATTCTCCCATCTTCTCCTTGGTCTTCCAAGTGGTTTTTGTCCTTCTGCTTCCAAATACAAATTTTGTGTTTATTTTTCATCTCTTCCACATTATACAAACACCGACTGATGCTTTTTTGACGTGACTGTATATTATTTCCGACTTCGGAATTATTTTATATCTTGAACCGCGTTACCGAATTACGTATCATAATTATTACGTTGATATGTGATGAAACTACAGCAATATTCAACTTCAAACGTAGATCATATTAGTTTGACCGTGCGTAAACTTCTGTATCTACTGATTGTGTTTCTGAATGAAGTTGACGTTCGTGGCCGAGAGAACATCCAGCGGATTCAGGAGGATGTTTTGTCAGCCTCTTTATCTGTCCTGAGTCTGAGTCTTCACTATAATAAGCATTATCACGTGACTAGAATTGAATATTGGCAACAACACAGAAAATTCCCCGCCATAACTTACACCCGCCCTCTCTCCATTTGACAGTTCCGAAAATAGTAATAGCTTCCCGTTGGACAAAGTCGAGTTCGCGTCTTATATTCTGGAGCCTTCTGTGAGGTCTGCCTCTACTAGACTGAGTTTAAAACGAAATGGTAACTATCTGTGCGGCCTGATTTCATTGCCAATAACTCTACACTTTACCCATGGAATGGATTTATCGGTTTACTTATGATTCTCATAATACACACCGATTACTCCCTTAAACAGCACTGACTAGTTGATTTTTGTAATGGAGATTTATTGTAGGTCACTCTCAAGACCGTGTAGATTTATCTGCTTCCACGGGATTTGTCATGATTCTGTGTTTTTTTTCTACTCTACAGTTGGTCTCCATTTGTACGAAAAAAAGGATGTCCCAAAAATATATGCACACATATTAAGTGAATGAAATAAAGGCATTTTAATAAACTAAACTGTTACATATGTCATCATCGGCACTTAGTGAATTAGCTAATCTAGTGTAGGTGTTGAAAATGACCATTAGCTTCGTGGCATAGCTGACAGGGGTGAACAACTGACTCACAAGCATCCACCAAAGTTGATACCCTTTTTACATAATTTTGGGACAATCTGTATTCTCTACCTCTTAGTGTGCATGTCTTAGAGTTGTCATATCTTGAAAAAGCCTGTGGTAGATTGCTGTCTTGTGGGTTGTTGCGTCGGTAAACGTCTACAAGACTACACGGTGCTACAACCCAGAAGACAGCCATCGTCATACTCAAAGAAAAAAGAACCTACACTCTCGCCAAGTATTTACTTACTTGTATTCCTCAGTACGTTGTATTTCGACCAGCCATTGGGATTGAAAAGTGCCTGTCCTAGTTTCTGCATACGGAAACAGAATATGACAAGTTCTGCCCTGTAATTGTCCGGGAACAAGTTTTAATAAACAATTAAAGAGTCACATATTCCGTGTTCCTATTCAGCTGTATCCGTCCACAGAAAAAACCCTCTTTAAATTTCAGTGGCGTGTTTCCGTACATAAATAATTTACGCTGTACGTCGCTTACATACGTTCCCCTATTCTCATGTTCGTGTTCAGTTACACAGCAGCGAAAGTTAAACTACGTATGTTATTGGAAAAAAAAAAGAAAAAAGAAAAAAAGAATGTAACCCAAAAACAGTCACTTATTACAGTTCAAAAATTGACATCAAAAGCAGGTCCACTCCCGTGACTCTCCCAACCTCCCCCGTGATTCTAGTCAAGGTCACCCTTGTTACTAGGCCGCTGCTCACGCAAGTTGCGCAGAAGCTGTGCAAGTGCGAACATGGTGAATCCACGAGCAGAACGCGTGTACATTATCGAACGTTACTTCATATCGAAATTGTTTGCTCTGTTCGTGAGGCGTTTGGCAATGCGTACCAAATACTGTGATTGCTGTGGTTGTGATGTGATTTTACGTTGCGGGTGAGTCTAATTATACGCGCTTTCGCTGTCCGCGGTATTTCATATCAGGTTTTAATTAAATATCACGAGTAGCAGCAATGTCATATCCACGGCCACAGTGGAAGCTGTCGCGCGGGTCCACTTATTAATTAATTAATTCCCCACTATTTTAACTCCTGGGACTATGAATTGAGACCTCTTATGGTGTCTCCCTCGGTAAATTCATGGGCGTTTATTTTGTATGTTTCCTGATTTACGCTTTTTCGATATAAGCATGATTCGCAGCAACGCATTTATATGCTTCGCGTGGTTTTCTTTGCAAGCAAGGATTATTTCCTTACACAGCGTTAACAAGTTGATCTTTGTAAAAGTGAAGTGTGGTGGGGTTTTTTGCGGTACGGACTGAATTATTATTTATTATTTAGGCGAACTTCAACTTTAGCGCGTAGGACGGCCGTCTGCCTCCAGCAGTTACTCATTTTTTCATGTGTTTCTTCCGTGCTTTCATTTTACTCAGAAATATTTCATGCGCTTTTGACAAGCGCCGGTCGATAAGTCACAGTTGGACCTTACGTTACTGACGAAATGTAAGGCCAGGTCTTGGTTCCAGGACACAGTAGAACAGTTACAAATCAATATATTTAAAAAAAAAATATTGGTGAGGATTTGGTTTTCCGACCGTGGATGACAGAGTAATTTATTTCCTTTTATTTTCTGTGAGATGATAAAGTTGCGTCATATTGTGATAAATATATATTTGTTTAAATCTTGTCAGTCTAATCACAATAAAATTCCTATTAATATTAAAATATTACTATAATTAACATTTAAATATCTAAAATATATTAAATGATGTTCTCTATCGTGGTATGTTTCAAAATTAAATTATCAAATATATTATTTTATTTTCTATTTCTAATTTATTAATATTCATTAGTCTTTATATTATTTACTTTACAGGCTGATACAAAAACAACAACAAAACGTTCACCCACACAAAATCATGTTAAGCACGACGTACATATACAGAACAACTTCGAATACGATATTAAAATACAATAAAAATCTGGAAGAAAACATCATTTGAAATCTGATAAACATCTGACTAAAAGTTGCATTTAAGAAGTTATATGTAAGTTTATATAATTTTGTACACCTGAAGATGGTTCTTTTAGAACAGAAACATGTCGTGTAAAAAAAGTGATGATCTAATGTAAATCGAACATTTCGATAGAGAACATCATTTAATATATTTTAAATATTAGAATGTTAATTATAGTAATATTTTAATATTTAATAGGAATTTTATTGTGATTAGACTGACAAGATTTAAACAAATATTTATTTTCTGTGTTTTGAGTGTCTGAGGTGCGTAGTATAAAGCAAATTTGAAAAAGTGCACAGTACAGTGATTGTATACGACCCACATCCAAAACATAGGACGAAATGTTGAACTTATAAAATATGTTGATTAACGAATATAGCGTTTGACTTGTCTTCTGGGATGTTGCGCCGTGTATTTTTGGTAGAAGTTTGCCGACGTTGCAGAGGTGCTTGCTGCCTCCATCATCAAGGCGATGAGTAAGAACAGAATCAAGATTGCACGTACGTGTAAAGTTTTTATACGAAACATGAAGTCAGAAAAATTGTCTCTCGTAAAAGTGCTTGGTTAGAGACCATATGATCACCCTTTGAACAAACATGACATATGGACAGAAAATAGTTTACGAGGTTGAATGTTGAATTTCTGTTTGGAAAATGATTATGGTATGATGAACTCAGTAAATTGAAAAAGTTTTCCTCTCCATATTTTTCTACTCTACTTATTCTTATTCTTCTTCGTCTTCCTCTTGATAGGTTACAAGACGGCAAAGAACGCGAGTGTCAGTTGCTTCCATCCTCATGCCATTCCATCAGCGTTGTCTTTCCTTCCTGTACTTTTCCTGACTTCATACTTTACCATTTCTTTCTATTTCACTTTCCGTTCTTTTACACACACACAGAGAAACACGCGAAAGTTTGATAGGAGATTCAGAATTGAGGTATAAATATATCTTGCGTTTTCCTTCTTAGTGGTCTTACACTTTACTTTTCTGTTTCCCTTTGACATAAGCGAGTTTTATGAGAACCTTAGGACGAAAAAGTGCCTCAGAATAACAAATGTATGGTCCATGTATTTACACAATGTATCTTCAGAAATAGATGGGTTTTATGCCGGAGCTCAGGAGGCTAGACGCTGTCTGCTTGCCCCAGAGACCCGAGTGAAGTTCCAGGTGATTTCAAGTGACATTCGTTTTCGCCGAATTTGTATCGGAGCAGTTTTTTCTTCGAGTCATTATGTTTCCCGCGCTAATAATCATCCTGCCGTTGCTAATTCTAATTTATCTTTAGACTATACTAAATCATAGGAATCCAGTTAATTAAAGATATGTTCTGTTTGGAATACTAGACAGAGAACTTGCGGTGTACAGAAACCCCGTATTACTTATGTTCTTATTTACATTTCCAAGCCCCTTTCTTGTTGTTCATGCGTGTATAACAACTCATTCAGTGTATCATATGCATTCCAGACTTGTCCATTTGCCTATTATTTAGGCATACACAAACTGGTGTACTATCGTTCCGCGTACGGAGCTCACTGTACACCTTCAACTGTTCTCTTTTCAAGTTTTAAATTATTCGTTAGCGCCAGAGGTGGAAAACCCTGAGGGAGCTAAACTTACGAATTATTCATCGACTTCTCGGTTACCTCTCGTACATGTGAGTTCCTGAGGCTTGAAATATTTCCCGCTCTCTATTTTGCAATAGAAACTATTGGAGATGTTGTTCTCCTTCTTTAGAGTCATTTAAAATTACCGAGTTTATTCTGAGGTCTTTGTCTTCATATTACACGGATATTCTTAGAACCGAAAAACTTTACAATGGCATAAATGTGAACGCTTCTGACACTCACTCCATGCGGTTCACATGCACCTGACAACCACTCCGGAAAGTTTAGAAACTTCTTGACAACCACTTCAAAGTGTTCAGAAAGTTCCTACAAGTTGTAATAAGTATGTTAGTTATAAATCACATGTGCTAACCAATGAAGCATAATTAAAATAAGGATTGAGGGAATTATCTTATCAAAACTGAAGTTAGATTAATTGACTCAAATAAATCAATCTTTCATATTACACGAATATTCTTAAACCTGAAAAATGTTCAGATGTGAGTAAGTACCATAAATTTGAACGCTTTTCAGAGCCACTCAGTATTTTCCATAAGTTTATTAAAATTACCCCAAAGAGTTCAGAAATTTTCTAAAAGCAACAAACAGTTTGTTAGTTATAATCAAGCATTCGACGAATCAGAGTGAAATTAAATGATCATTCTTGAAGGTGATAAGTCAAGACAATTTTCGTAGAAAGTTTGCGAATAAAGTAATTCATTAACCCAAATATGTTAAGGTGTCCCGTAATTATATCTTTCTGGGGTACGTTTTATAATGGCTAATTGCTGAGTGAAAGTCGATGCCATCTAATTAAGACAAGCAACCTCCGTAGCCAATAAGGTGATTAATTTCTTTTTCCATTTTTGTTACATACCATCTACCTCCCATGCTTTCGTCCTTTCGTTCTACGTCACAGTTAATCTCTACGTTAGATCTCTCCATTCGCATTTTACAAATTTCATTTGCGTCATTTCAGTATGAATGTTTAAAGAAAAAAGAATCACGTTGTTCATTCTAAGTCCACAGAACATTGTTCTTCTTGAGACTCCGACAGTCGTTGGAGTAAGTCGTCTTTAATGGGATTCTAAAGTTTGCCACGGTGCCCTTATTCTGAACCACATACTCTTAACACCCTTTTATCATCCTACCTACTCCTAGTTCTCCCAAGTGTTATTTAATTTTTAAACAATATTTTATTAAACGTCCTCACAGAATAAGAACCGCCACGGTGGTATAGCGCTGGCCTTGTAATCCTGGGGTCCCGGGTTCGATTCCCGGCGGTGCCCCAATTTATAACTTGTGTTGGGCAAGGCCGTGGTCTAGGCATCACGGAGTTTTCCTCCGGGGCTTCCCCGGTTTCTCCGTGGCATCCCA
>NW_019059622.1:204349-219446 GCF_000696155.1 Zootermopsis nevadensis
TTACGTCACTAAAAGCCATTTGGGAATGGCCTAGTCGAACAGCTCTCGCTTCCAGTGCTACAGATCGCGTGGTTTCCATAGCAACGACTCAAACTGAGCTTCTTTTCTGTTTGCAGAAAGGAAAAAAAAAAGAAGAAGTCCATCCACGTTTTTTGGTCCACGGTGAAATATCACCTTCCATTAAAAGGAGACGAATAGACAGATGACTGAAACCAATTGCTAACCTGCTTTATTTTGCTTTGAATATGGATTTCTGGCAACTCGTCAGTGTAGAAATAGAGCATGTTGTTACATTGTACAGGGCTTCGCATGCGGACAGGTTGAAACGACCAAAACAATGGAAAATTAATGCGAGACTTGGAGCTTGTGATGTCAGGAGTCTCGATAAGTCAGCTTCATGGAATAAATTTGCCCAGAAAGTAATAGAAGAATAAATTGCGTGAGATTTCAGATTTTCACGATAGCGAATATGAAAATGGCTGCCTACATCGTCGCCCTGATGATTTAGACAACAAGCACCTCTGAAACGTCGGTAAGCTTCTACCAGACTGCACGCCGCAACAACCCAGAATACGGAAATCTTCATACTCATCGCCCTGATGATGGAGGCAGTATGACCTCCGAAACGTTGGTAAACATCGACCAGACTGCACGGCGCAACAACCCAGAAGACGGAAATCTTCATCAAAGAATTTGTTTGATTTGGTGGAAGTGTTGGAGTTCTGATGGAACGATTGTGGCATTGAAATAGCTGACGAGTATGGTGACTTCTTCTGCAGAATGGGAGTGTTATCGTCACTAAGAGACACGTATTTGTATATAAGTTTATTGCATCAGGTAGGTTCTGTTGTGGGATGCTGTGTAGTGGTCTTTGTTGTGGTATTATTATTCTGAGTGCGCGTGTCCAAATTGAGCATAAAAGTGACGATACACCCGAATGCTTTTATGAGGAACTACAGCTCTTGCATTCTGTCAGTTCCGTAGGCAGCACGCGGAATCTATAATGCAAAAGCAGCTAATTCTACAATTCGTAATGATAATTTACGTGTAATCGGTAATAATGATAGGGTTAGAAAGAAATACCATTGTCAGTAGTACTTTTTACACACGACAGCTGCTTCTGATGACAAGACATATTCCGATTTACCACGTCCTGACAGATGCGAACGACATTAATTTATGTTTGATATCTGATCGTTTAAAATTTTCACTGTGGCACTAACCGAAATGCGATGGTTATCAAATTTAGGGAGAGACTATTAGTAAGTTAATGATTAACGTAAGCGTTTGATATGGACAGATGTAATCTCTTGAAGCTAGATGATGCAGTGGTTAAAGAATAGTATCAGATTAAGTTGTATAATAGGTCTGCAGCCTTGGATAAATTCGGTGATAGTTGGAGCATTAACAGGGCTTCGAAAAGTCATGAAGATAATATTAAAATTGAAACAATAGAGACCGCAAGGTATTACATGTTAAAGCAATGGCTTATAAGCCGTGATTTGATAAGAAAATTCTTTGCAGGCTAATTTGCAATGCAGAATCCGAGCAAAATTAATGACGATAATATTGAATTACAACGTCCTGTTGATGTATAACCTAATACGAACTATTGTTTACGGTTTATATTATTTACATTGCATTACATTATTTTATATCCCGAAGAAGTCTACACGTTGATAACTTCAAATATACAATTTGTAAGTTCGGCAGTTCCAAATCATAGTTGCATTAATATAAAAATTAGAAGGATATAATTTAAATTTTAATTTGTGCTGTGTTTTAAGAGGTGCGAGAATGCAGAAAAATGTGGGATAGAATGATCCCACTCTCGTAAAAATCGTGTCTGCTTTGTTACACATTTTAAAAACATGTCTTATGTAATATACGCCGCCCAAATGATAAATTGAATCAGTAAAAGGGTTTTGGTTCAAGGAATGCCACTCTTTTCGAGATATTTAGAGCGTGCGACTGTCTGCGAAATAGAGGTCAAATACTACGTAGAGTAACAATGCTCCAGGGAATCCAGAAGAATTGACGTGCAGCCCCGCGGGGCAGAGAGAACGCGATCTGCGTCTAGCAGACTTCTCTCATTTGACTGAAATTCAGTACGAGGTTCGGACAACACCGTGGGGACCATCGATACAGTTCGAGCAGAGCGCTTAGCTGAGGCAACAAATATGACATACTAAATTAAAACAGGAACAAAATTTGATAAAATCAATTTAGGTCTGAAATGTCCAGACAGGGAAGTCACACATAATGTACTAGCGGAACGGTGGAAAAGCACCAGGGTTTGTAATACCAAGGGTTGATGATCCTCGATCGCTGTTAACGCCCGTCAGAACCAAATTAAGTTGCCTGATATTTCGCTAAACACATTGAGAAAAATTTCTTGTCGATGTTGGTCTTGTGGGTAGTACCGCCGTGAAGATGGAGACGGTATGTTTCCCCCTAAACGCTCGTTTCAACCTACATGTCCACACGACGTTATTTCTCAGAAGACGAACATCCCCCCTAAACGCTCGTTTCCACCTACATGTCCATACGACGTTATTTCTCAGAAGACGAACATCGAGATCTTTATCTCCGTGATAATATCAAATCTCATACCCGAAATATCATGTTTAAAAATCGATAAAAGTTAATTACTATAAAATGTGTCACAAAAGGAAGTAGAAGGAATCTGGAATCCAGAAGCCTGGTCTTTGATGTCATTACAACCTCTCAACAGAAAATATGGGTCACTTGGTGCTGAAGTCACCGGATTTTTATAGCGTGCACACATTTCAAAAACTGAGATCCATAAAACAAAATGCAACGGTTGGAAAAAAACATGATGTAACTGGAAAACAGCGTTGTATAAGGGACTGTTATATTTCAAAATCGATTGGTCGTACAAAATTGGAAAGCGTCAATTATATTTCAGTCTGCTGTGTACAATATTGTGACGGATTGACAGATTCGTTTAAAGGAGTTTTCTATAATGAACTCTTTGGAGCAGAATCCCAATTGAGAAGCTAATAGTCGCTCATTTAGCAAGAAATTGAGCACATTTTATGTAAATCGAAAGTTCATTATTGTGTTACCACATGTTGAGACCAACTTAAATATTATCCTCTTGTTTAGTTTTCCCCCCAACGGCTATCGTATTTGGCTCTTCGCATCCTAGCTCTTGATTTGATGTTCTTAATTACGTTGAACAGTTGCTGACAGAGATGGATATCGAAAAATACTGACGACATTAACAAAACGTAATTCTGGATGTAACCAAACAATTTTCACCTTACATGACGACATCATGTTCTAAAAACATAAGCGACGAGCACAAAACAAATGCAGGCCGCGTTCCGTGAATCCTGGTCCAGGTTTTTCATAGTGCCTCAAAGAAAGTTCTTACCTTAGAGCAGATTACGTTTGCTGAATTCTCAGTCCAATTTTTATAAAAGCATAGTAATAAGACAGCGATAGGTTTTGTGGAAACATTGCTTGAGCTGCTACAGTCCTGTTTAATGCAAGTGGTGTTTTGTGTTCCATCTGTTATTTTGGGGCTCAAGACGTATGTTGGTAACAGTCGTAAGGAAGACTTCTGGGTGTGAAGTGAAACGTCATGCAAAGAAACCCAGAACCTCTCCATTAATCATGGTATTATAAAGCGAGTTTTTGCTAGAAAAAGGATTAACGCGCACTAAAAAGTTCTCTCAGGTGACGTGTTGCAGTTCATAGATTTCTGAATGGTACGACCGTCACGTTCTACGAACACTCGTGAGTATCACAACAAAAATACCCCTCTCATTAGCGATGTTACTCCTAGGTCACTTTTCCATAAAATCTACTTTCATAGGATCTTACTATTCAAATGCATTTTATAACACTTCGTTTGTCGTACGGCCGCCATTTTCGTGAGGGAAGGAAGTTAGTGTCACCATCTGGAGGCCGCCAGTGGCATCTATTTATTCCTAATACAATAGCCAATGTCCGTCACTCTTGACAGTAAGATTGAAATAATTTCTGACGTTGGAGTTTCTGGTAGCAAGAAATGTAATCGAGGCTGTGGTGAAGTCTGCGTTTGGCGGGAGTCCGGTGCCTGGAGTTAGGTGGTCAGTTTTGTGTTGGTGCTTCCATCATCGCCCTGATGATGGAGGCAGCAAGGACCTTTGAAACGTTTGTAAACTTCCACCAGACTGCACGGCGCTACAAACCAGAAGACAGCCATCTTGGGAGGTACCGCCGTGAAAACCTCAGATTCTGTTTATCCTATGTTGTTTGTGTGTGAAACCGCGGTAGAAGCCGTGGGATGTGGTTTGAATTGCTGCTTCAACATTGTGATTATGCGCGTTTTGTACAGTCTATAATGTGTTATGTTTCGTGAAAAAACATAAATGTCACGTGTTTGAAAATTAAGGAAGGTATACGGCTTAAGTCAGATTAATGATGGGATGAATGGATAAAATTTGTAAATTTCTATGCCTTTCTAAAGAAGGGGATAGGAAGAACCTGAGGTTTCAGGGGGGGAAAAAAAAGTGCTTCAGCACTCCGACGAACTCCCTTGTGAATATCAAACGCTAAGACAGCTTTGTCAAGAAAATTCGCCTTGTGCTCTTGTATTGGTACCGCAAGACACAAAGAGAAAAGATTTATACATTTTTAAACAACTTTGTAAGCGACAAGGGAATTTTGAAAGAGGTTAGAGTAAATTCTCATAGTGGGGAATGTCACGGTTCCTCAGCAGTGACCCTGTTTAATACGTTGACAATTCTGAGGTACTCATTTTAACTTAGCTTCAGCAGAACTCTGTAAATTTATGCAACGAAGTCAGCAGAACTGTCTTCTCAAATTTAAAGTAATATATTTTAGGGGTTATCGTTCTTAGAGCTTTAACAAGTTGGAATCTTTTTAACTTAAAACATGTTTTGATTCTGATGGACTTTTGAATATTGAAGCGACGAAGTACATAAGAGACGGAAGATTTGCGTCCACTGTATTTGCAGTCTTTTTGAATCTTTTGGCGTCATAAATGCGAAATTAAGTTACTTCATACTATGTGCAGTGTCTTATGTAGGTACATATGGACAGTAAAATATTATAACAGAATAATCGAAAGTTGTTCCAAATATCTGTACTCGAGTTAAACAGTCATGTGCATGAAAATTAAAACACATAATCTACACTTAAACAAAGTATAAAATAGTAAATGGGTTCAAATTAAAATCACAAGACATTTAATGGTGATAAATTTGTTCGTTATTAGGAAAATGAAGATTAAAAAAAATGAGATTTGGCGTTTTCACGGTTGTGAAAATGTCGATTATGGATTTTATGGGTTATGTTTTATTACATTTATCTACTTTAGTTACTACTGGTGTATATTTATTGGTCTCATAAATCAGGAAAAGCAAATTAAAATGCTATAATAAAGAAAAGAAAACTTCTTATCGCCTTCAAATCTACACGGCGCCACAGACCAGAAAGCAATCTAATCGTTATCAGTTATAAAATTCTTTGTACTTCAAAGGAATCTCCAGTTCCATCTCTTCACAGTCGATATGAATGTCGATCTGATTTTGTTCCTCAGGGTCTGTCAGTTGTCCCCTTCCTACGTAAAACGATTTGGATGTAACCTTCTTCACTTTGTCGAGCCCAGTTCCCCTCTACCAAGTTCCTTCCTACGTAAAGCGATTTGGATGTAACCTTCTTCACTCTGTCGAGCCCAGTTCCCCTCTACCAAGTTCAGGAACCGAATATACACAGTCGTGTGTTTGGTCGAAGTTTCCTTTTGTTCGACGGCGGACTTCAGTAACATTAATAAATAAGTTCAGAAAAGTTAAGGTCAGTCTTTATGAAGTGAACTGTTTAAGAGAACACGCATTAACGAATGTGATCAGCCTCACGCACGCTTCGGTCTACCTTCGGTGTTTTATTTTTTAATCGAAATAAACGATTTCCATGCTATTAAAAATTAATCTGTGGAGTACTTTTAGACACGTAACTGACGAACTACGTGGAGTAGAACCTTTCTTGAAATGCTTACAGTTTCTAATCTGGTCGTGGAATTCCATTCTTATTGTGAAACTCAAAAGTTCATCACCGTATTCACAACAGCCGGTTATTGGAGTTTGTCCTGAGTCACATGACTTCAGTACACCTTTCTGAAACATCGGTAAATACGAGGTGCGATCGGAAAGTTTCAAGACTGTGTCAATAGAGGGCGAACCGGATGTAGTACGAGCTTCTGCCTTTAGAGGGTGCGGCCTACATTCATAGTGAATCAGTGTGCCAGCCGGCATCATCGAATTAGTATTTGTTTCTTAGTTACGGGCGTTTTGGTAGTGCATTACACCGACCCTCCTGCGATTTCGGAATGGCGTGTGCATCAAATTTTGCCAAAGACTCGCCAAAACGGCTACAGAAACCTATGAAATGCTAAAGCAAGCATTTGGGGAGTCCGCAATGGGTCGTGCACAAACGTTTGTGTGGCATTCACGTTTTAAAAAGGGCCGGCCGAACCTCTGTCGATGATGACGAGAGTTCTGGACGACCATCTTCGAGCACAACGCCCGAAAATGTTACGAAGATCGAAGTCGTACCATCAACGACTTGTGCGACATTGTTGGGACCTGTCAGCTGATTCTAAAGGAAGAACTCCACATGCGACGCATCATGACAACGCGCCAGCACACACCGCCCTCAAAGTTCGGCAGTTTTTGGCCTCAAACACAATGGCCGTCATCCCGCCCCCTCCTTATTCGCCGTGTGACTTCTTCCTCTTCCAAAAGATGAAAATTCAGCTAAAGGGAAGGAGATTTGAGACGATAGAAGAGATTCAGGCAGAATCGCAGATGGTGCTTGACAGGCTGACAAAGAAAGATTTCCAGGGATGCTTCCAGGCTTGGCAGCGGCGCTGGGATCGTTGTGTTCACTCCCAGGGGAACTACTTCGAGGGTGATGGATGAATTTAATACCTGAGATAAGTGTATGGGTTTTTATAGGCGCAGTCTGGAAAATTTCCGATCGCACCTCGTATATATCATATTAAACGGTCTTGAGAACCTTAGAATCCACCAAGACTATGTTATATTTACATGCGTCGATTCGGAAATGTGATTTTTTTATTGTAATTTATGCTACAGCCGATCGAGAGACGAGGAATTATGACCGATGCTGTGTATAAAGAGAATTTTTCTGGCCTGTTTTTTATTTGTATATTCTTGAACCTCTCCCCAGAGTCAGTGATACGGCCAGACATCGTTTGTGCACGTTTTCATGGTACTAGTAGTCACTTTATCTGATTTCACTTTTCATATGTCATGAGATACTTTTATTTGCAACTTTGAAAATAATCCCTTCATCATACTTGGATTTGTGTCAGATTATAGGCGCTTTAAAAGTCGTGTGATGTCTGAGTCTAGTAGACATGTCATTTTATTGTTTCCACTCAGAAAGACTTTTCTAAGGATTAAATAGCTGACAGAGAACGACGTGAAAAAGCAATCATTTAATTTTAAAAAAAATGAACGTAACGCTAAAAACTAAATGTGAAAGGTTAATATAACGTACGTAAGTGCGTCACACCACGGTTAAAATCTGGACATCATGAACTGTGTTCGCAGTGGCGTATCACATACCACTTTTGCTGCATGAATCAGGTTTATCACGCTGACTTTTTTCGCCATATGAGCACATGCGAAGATGATATTAAAATGGATGTTAATTGGCGTGTTTGGACTGGATTCTTCTAACTCAGGTTATGCTCTAGTGCCGGTCTGATGGGAAAATGGAAATGAAATTTGGAGTTCGTAAAAGGTGGGGATTTTTTTGATTAGCGGATAATAAATACATTATAAGCATAAAATTTATTTAGCAGTGGTTTTTACTCTCTCTCTAAGACGTTATGTGTGATGTTTTATAATAAATAAGCCTTTAACTTACATGTTGTCTAATTTAAACAGTCATATTTATGTGTTAGACGTCAGGTGCTAACTAGAATTGTCAGATTTAGTTAAAATCTGTTCTTACATACGAATATAACGAGAGAGAGAGAGAGAGACGGATGGTTGAATGTGCACCAGTTTCGTGGTTGATACCACATCCCTGTTCATTTTCTGCTACGTTCTGGCAAATTAGGATGTTCATTCTCGCATTGCCAATTGTATCAATTAATATCTACGTCGTTAACCCCAATATCAGGTTCCAGTCGGTAATACGAACATCAAAATGGACATTTACGGTATACCAGACTATTACGTGTTTGTTGTTTTCATATCAGACGAGGTCAGCTCTCGAGTTTAATGCAAACAAAGGACACCCGCGTCTTTTGATTTAATTCCTCAGTATATACTCCTGATATAATAGTCATTGTCCGTCACGCTTGACCGTACGATGCAAAAAAAAAATAGTTCTGACAGTGGCGACTCTGGTAGAAGGAAATGCAGACGGGGGTGTGGTGGCGGGGGGTCAGGAGTCAGTAGGTCGAGCTTGAGCGTTCGCCAGGAATCTGGCTTTTCATTCGTCGTTGCTATAGTTTCATTCGGCTCTTGGAACGGAGGCTGGACCATCTTTTTCAAATAAATGCTAATAAACTGTATTACTATTCAACAAAAGTTTCATTGCTGTCAGCGTTGATGGGTAAATATTCTCAGCTGATATACGTTTTATTAGTCTATAGTTTTTAATACAATCTTAACCTAAGCCATCGGATGGAACAATCACAAATGAAAGTGTGTACAGCTTAAACATACATTTAACTAATACATATTTATGGCTACGAAGCTAGGGGTGTCACAACTGCGTTGTTAACGTACTCAGTGTTGGCCGTCTACTCACTTAAGTGATTTTTGGGACGGCCCAGTCGTCTGCCCTGAATGTGATATCCCCAGTTTCCCCGTCATCAGGCCTCATGAGTAAATAGATGCTACCCCTCACAAAACCCTATCGTGAACAGAGTCCAATGTTTATCGCCCTATCAGAAGAGCGAGACCACGTGATAAGGTCAGACCCTCTCTAGAGATCCGTAAGTGCAGTTCTACACCATTAACTCGATAGTGCTGCCACCTGGAGAGTTAAGGAGTATATGTTACGTGGAACTCTTTGTATGTGTTTGGGAATTACAAAGATGTTCTACTACGTGAGGTGAATGACAGGTATGTTAATGGAATAGTTTTTCTTACATCACTGTTGGTGCTTTCCAGTGGCTGTCTTTAACGAGGTTCGGCTGTCGTCGTGTGGGAAGTACCGAGGAGAATATTTGGGCTTAACAAAGAGAATGTGAAATAGAAATTAAAATAAATGATATAATGTAGGGCCTTCGCGAAATATTATTAGGGTGTTAAAATCGTATAGGAAGGGATTTACTGTGCATGTAGCACTATCGGGGGAGGGAGGCGATGAGAATTGCTTACAAAATTTTAGTCGGAAAACTTGAAGGCGAAATGACCTTTTGGGAGAGCTGTAACGTTGTCGTTACTGAAAATAACTTTACTGTTTCCTCAAATCATACAACTTAATGGAATGACCCGGAAAGTGGTTTTTAGTTTCCTTCTTCCGGTTGTCAACTGTGAGTGTTGCAGCAGGAGGTGGCGGAAGGAAAATGCTTTCGATTTGTCAGTGCTTCGCCCCTTTCTCTTTTACTACGGTCGAACATTTGGACTTTCCCAAGATGTGGAAAGAAAGAGGGACCGGAGAATCATAACACTTCTTTGAGTCCTTTTTAGCAAGAAGGATGTAACGCGGGTGAGTGGAAAACAAACTGGCGGACCATCTTAACGTCGTTCAAACAGGTTACGCTGTTAAAATAAAATAACAAGTCTAGCTTAAGAGGAGTGTTGTCTGTTACTCAACAAGGAACTGTTAAAGTACAGCTGGATCACAAATTATCTGATAAGTTTAAAATATTTATTTAATAAAAATTAAACAACATAAAAAAATAAAAGTTCCAGCACTGGAAGAATTTTAAAAGTATTTTCGTAGTATTCTGAAGAAGTGACGTAATTTCATCGATGGCTACAAGGAGTTACAGTTCTTGACACGACAGTAAAATGACGACTCAACCCGAGAAGGCTAATTAAATTCGTGCATGGATGATGTTTATAGAATATCCTCCAAAATGTTCATTAAACAGTGGTCTTAGTATGATTTAAGATTCTTATGGCGGCCATTATGAAAACGGCTGTGTTTTGGTTCGTAGCTCCGTGTAGTTTGCTAGAAATTTACCAACGTTCCAGAGGGACTTGCTGTCTCTATCATCATCCCCTTAGTGGCGTGCTTCAACCTAGGAGACAGCCATCGTCAGTGGGCAAAGAAGTACACGGAAACACATCTGAACCTAATTAATTCTATCAGCTGGTCAGTAGATTTCCAACCTTAGCTTGTATACGAAAGTCAATTGCTGTGTTCAAAAAGTCCACAATTATACTCTGCCGTAAGCCAGTTGAATCCACTCAACACCCTCAGACTCATTCTCTGATATCTGTTTTAATATTATTTCACCATATATTCGTATATCTGCCTTCAAGGTTTTAGACTAAAATTAATCGCCTATCCTTTCTAATCGAATTCTTCCTTTTTAAGTTTCCACTTTCAAAGAGATTTTACGACTAACATTTTATAATAATTTATTGGTTCATTTCATCATCTCTATATCCTGTCCTCGTTTTCATTACCCTGATACTGCTGGACGATCTATTTCAGTTGAAGCAAGTTAAGAAAAATCATCAGGTCGCATCAAAACGCATATAAGTGACGTGGAAGTGAGACCTCATATGTTATCAGACATCAACACTACAGACAATTCTTTCCCGATAGAAGCTCAGGAAATGTGAGCCTTCGAGATGCTATGGTCAGTTTTAGGGTTTCTGGTCGCGCTTGTAGGCTGTTGAGCTGTTTCTTACAAGTGCTTCTGAAATCACTGCAATATCCCGTCAACTATCAATCTCTATTTATCTGTCACCTCTTATTTCTTAGTTTCTATTGTACTACTTTCGCCGTCTTCCTTTCCTTACCTCTTCGTCGATCTATCTGAAGCATCTCCCAGCTTTCATTTCACTGTTCAAGGAAATGTTGATGGCAGCGTTAGGGTCTTGACGCATCTTTCGTTGCTATGGAAACCGAATGTGAAAAAGGAAAATTTATGCAAGGGTTAGGTTACTTCGGGATCATTAAAAAGACTAGGGATTTTGGAATTGAAGATTTTGTCTGTGAACCTACGACAATTTGAAACTTCTCATTATTCTCATCATTACTTACGTTAATAAATGGAGTGACATAATTGTATTTAGGATAATAATCTTTCTGCAGAGATTTTGTCACCATTTCCAATGATAAAATCACCACGTATTTGAGGAGTCTAAATCCTTGAAATCAGTCTTGCCCATTCCTTTCCAAAGAAGACTTTTGAACTAGATATGATTATAATTGTTTAATTTTAACCGTCTAATCACAATAAAATATATCATCACAATATGACGCAACATTATCATCTCATAGATATGATTAGTTGAATAGCAAAATGGATAGCTTTTGTGAGCTCGGTGACGTAACTCTGGGTTCCATGTGTAGGAAACGTTCTCTCTGTTGAATAAGCCCCAGATTCTGAATGAAGACGCTGTGCTATAGAGTTGTTAACAGGACGCCGGGTAGCTTTATAACTGTTGACCGCACGAACGTTTCGTCGTTCGTGTATCGATTCTCGAAACTCGACTGCGATTGCTAACAGCCTCATTACTGGAGTTCTCTCCGCTTTGAAATTTGTTGGGTTTTGCTAGAGTATTTCATCCACATTTAATGTTTACTGTGAATTATTTTAACGCAAAGCGGTTTATGCAAATAAAATAATCACTTGAAGCTAGCGGAAGCGAGCCGAGGCTTCTGATACGAAATTGCACAGTTTTTCTTCAGAAATACAACGTGGGGGAAAAAAATTATAAGCCTTTAAACTCTGTTGAATCTGAAAAGTGTTTCACATTAATTGCTGTTATAGGAGTAATTGCTTCTCCAATGCAGTTAATTTGTAATTTTAAGAACATTAAAACCTATTTCGTTCACCATTAGCCTATATGAGGTTTGAGGTTCTCACGGAAGTGAAGATGTTGATGTTGTTCCTGTGCTGTAACACCGCGTGGACTTAAGGTTTATACCAACGTTTGGAGGAACACGCTGCTTCCATATACAGCCGTGAAATTTTAGTATCTTTCTGCCGACCTATTTTGACATATTAGTTTAGCCATCTTCTTACAAGGCTGTTTCTTTCAGTTGAAATTACGTTACTCATTCGTAATGGGACAGAAAGCGAAAATATTGCTGATTGGAATTGAGAAAATGGCATTTAGGGGAAATTAAAACTGTTAGTGTGTTCCTCTACACCTGATGACGAAGGAAAAACCGCCAAAACATTGTGATTTTAGAGGCATTTTAAGAACTTTTAACAGACGATAAAGTTTTAAAAATAAGTTATAGTAAAATGACATCATCGCCAAACACATTCAGAAAAGAAGGTGTTTGTGTCTTATCCCACTCTCGTCCTAAGTGTTGGTTGTGTGTTTGAGAAGCAAATGTTTCGAACAGTTCGAAACAATGCACTTCTCACTTAAGTCTTAGGTTAATCAATTTACGTTACAGCTTTGCAGCAAACCACACGTAACGTATTCACAATTGACCAGAACTATGTTTAGTCAGAGGCATCTGTTGTTGAATAGCAGAGCTAATGTTAACAATACTACATTATGGCATCGTATGTTAGATACCAGAGCCCCCTGCTTACAATAACATTGGTCACCTCAGTGAGAAAATGTATCATGTTACTCTGAGATAAAATGAGGGCAGATAGCAATGCTCTTCGCCTGTTGTTTCGCAAAATAAACTCTGCTTGGGTTTATGACAGTCTTTTGTCGTCTGTTAGTTGCATCTTGTGTGCTACATAGCTATCGGTTTATGAATTAAACGTTTGCCAAGCAACGAAATGAATGCGGACGTTACTTTTACACCGTCAGACCGTTAGACGTTTACCGACGTTTCACAAGCTCTTGCTGCAATCATCATCGGGACGATAAGTCTCGCGAGAGGAACTGGTTTAAGATATGGAAACCTTTTCAGCACCATAGGGGTAGAGGGTGAAGATCAGGTGACACCAGGGCAGCCAATGGGAGAAGGGCGAAGCACACAGCCTGGTCAGAAAAAGGGGAGGGATGCAGCTCAGATTACCCATTGGCTCTCTTGTGGTCACATGATCTTTACCCTCTTTCCCATTGGTCCGGCCAAGGTTCAGTATTGTCCGACCGGTTCCTATATTAGACTGATTCCTCGCGCGGGGCTTACTCAACGCCCTGACGATTGCGGCAGGAAGCACATCTGAAACGTCGATGAAGTTGCACCAAAATACACGGAACAACACCCTAGAAGACAGTTATTTTCATACTCGCCGCTGTGAGAACCTGAAATATTAACAATAAAATATTGTTGGTCTACCATTCTGCTATTGTTTTAATCGTGTGCAAAGCTGAGTTGGATCGGATGTGTGGAGGGTCGCGTTAGTAGCCGGCAGGTTCATACGCGATTTGCATCACGGGGAGTTTGTTCGAAATAAGTGGAACGAACCCAGAGTTGTAAGAATATCGATTCAGTATTTTTCCATGTGTACCAACAAGCGACAGGCTTTATGAATAATTAATTATGTTTATGACTCAGTATTGTGTGGGAGTACTACTTATGCCAGTGTTGTCATGATTGATTGTTTCACATTATAGTCTGACAAGAGTAATTAATATCCACAGTTCAGGTGGTGTATAGCTAGAAGCTTCTAATAGGCTTTCACCAATTTAAGAAGCATCGAAGCAAAACCATAGGAAATGATATTACAAAGTAAACAAATATTGATTTGTATGAATCTGCTCCGGAGATATTTCGGTGATCACCGTATCGGGCATAGAAGTATAAAATATCATACATTGTTCATTGCCCTTGCCAGAATTTTGAGGTCTCTAAAAGCCTGGTACTTTATATTGCCTATTGTCCCGTAATATTAATATTTGTTGGTTTTGTAAAATTGTTACCTTTCGTGGGCCTATATTTGTCTCGAATTTCGAATTAATAAGAATTCAATTTGTAGCTTAAATGCGTCATGTTTGTGTTTGATTAAATATATATTTATTTTTACAGTCCATACACAAACGTTTGAAGTTTATTGGTGTTGTAAAAATTATATAATATTAAAACATTTTGTTGTATAAAATATTATATTTGGCGCTTTTAATCGTAAATACGATTTTACATTATTTAGCGCTTTTTTATTTATTAAACTACATGTTTCGACGGTAATACATTGCATTAAAATATCTAATAATTTTAAAATATTGTAAAATTGATATAAACCTGAAGACGACGGTATTACCGTCGAAACATGTCAAGAATTGTTACAAGCGGCGTTGTTTCTCTAATTCAATATTTCTTTCATCATGTCTCTTGTGTCATTAGATTTCTTACGTCGCCTTTTCCGACCTCTCCATGTTATTCGAAAATAAAAAAAAATCTGTGTGACTTGTAAAACCATCACAGCAGGTGAAGACACGTTTTATGTCGATGTAGAGATCCACAATTACCACAAAACAACGCTAAGGATATCCGATACCGAACGAAATAACCCCAGAATGCGACTACATTACATGATTCATGATTTATTATGAAATAAATGTCCTTAATATCAAGTGATATCAAGATGTCTGCCATTAGGAACGCGTGCAAGCTTGGACAGTGACACAGTTCGCACGCCAACCTGGACGGATGCATGTAGGGCACGCTCAGATTCCTATTCCTCTCATCAGATGATCGATCCCTACACTTGCTACAGTACTGGCCACTGCTGCCACCACGCGGCGACCCAAGGAAACATTGTGTATTTGTCAGCATTCTACTTCTTGTTACGCACTGATTTATCTCAGAGAATGATATCCGGTTATGTGCCGTGGTAACTGTTGTTGGTCTTTAGCGCTCTCTGTGCTTAGAACTACGTAGATGAAGATTTCTGTCTTCTGGGTTGTTGCGCTGTGTAGTCAGGTCGATGTTTACCAACGTTTCTGAGGTCATACTGCCTCCGTCATCAGGGCGATGA
>NW_019059622.1:219849-229884 GCF_000696155.1 Zootermopsis nevadensis
TGAAGATTTCTGTCTTCTGGGTTGTTGCGCTGTGTAGTCTGCTAGATGTTTACCAACGTTTCAGAGGTCATACTGCCTCCGTCATCAGAGTATGAAGATTTCTGTCTTCTGGGTTGTTGCGCTGTGTAGTCTGGTCGATGTTTACCAACGTTTCAGAGGTCATTCTGCCTCCATCATCATGCCGCAACAACCCAGAAGACAGAAATCTTCATATTCACCGCTGTGAAAACCTCAAATCATATATAACCACGTAGATATTATGAATGTTTCGGGCATATTTGCTAGCTGGCAGATTTTATTTCCAGACTATGCCTCTTATTTTCATATTTTGAATTATCTTCATGTTATACTTCGACAAAGGCCAGTGGTTATCTACCCTTCGTGCATAATATCATGGTTGTGTGTTATTCGCTCTCTTTAGGACTTCAAAGCGTTTCACTGCCTCCTTCTGTATCGAGAAGCAGGCACTCGTTCCCTACCGTTACTCCATCCAAATGTTATTTAACGATACTAATTAAATTGCTTCGACGTCGAATGGCAGGATAATTATGAAGGATGTTGTAACAGACACTTTCAAAGAAGGTTACCCAACGGATACCTGGTGGAGCAGACCACAATACGAAACTCTGCAGTCATTTCATGTGCTCTCAGTGCCCTGTAACGGGATTTCCTGAAAATGTAGCAGAAATGGCAAACATTAACACCGAGAATTCAAGTAAAAAAAAAACATAGGAATATCAGGCAGTTGTTAGCATTTTGGTATAAAACCTGAACAGGTTAGATCAGCTGTAATATATCTTCAGCAATACGTTTATTCATGAGGTACAACTTTCACATCGAATCTGTATGCCAGGACTCCGTGTGTGACTCCAGAGTTTCGAATGGTAAAGAGTTATTAAAATGTGGTATGAAAATATGTTCCATTCTGTAAAATTAAGGTAGGCTTTTTGCCAAAAAAATTAATTTTGAAATTAAAAAAATGTTATACATACGCAGGTGTTTGTACTGGAGAAAATATTATGTAACTCTGAATACCATAATCGCTTTGGTGTACTATATTTTCGGTCGAGCCACTTGGCTTGTTTCGTGAAAGATCTTACTAGAAAGATGTAAAAACCAGGTCTTAACTTCCTGTACTTACAGATCTTAGTGTTTTGGTGGTGTATCGTCATTGGCTTAAATTTCATCTATCAATAGCATTAATCTATAAACTGTGTTATGTTAGAAAGTGACAGCAAGCCTTTATGTATTTTTCAACATATCACTTCTTAACACTTCCACGAAAACTGTCAACAGCTCGAAACTCCTGTGACATTCCCAATTTAAATTCTGTCAATCTCAATCTACTGACTTCTGCCTTTGCTCATGGATTATGTCAAGTTCAGTGGAAAATGAGCAATAAAGCATACAGGATAGCCAACATAACGTGGAGAAATTTCTGTTCTTCACGTGTCTGGCGGAAATAGCTTGCTGTATTTTACTACAGAGTTTATTTTGTTATTCAAACAGCTGACCCTACCTAGAAAAGTGACGTCATATATATTTTCGCTTGGTATGTAAGTTTTGTTTGTTTTGGTGTTGACACCTTGTTTTATCAAGGAGATAGGAACTGTGCTATGCGGAAAGAGGTGTGGCAACACTGTCTGTCTGTTGGGTTACTAGCGCATCGCTCGCAGTGCCTTTGTACATGTGGTCGGTTTGCCTGGTGAAATGTTACGTTGTATCGGGCGTTATAAAAGTTTTCAGCTTGTTTATAAGAGTGGCATTGTGATTCGTTGGTCCTTGGTTTGAGAATTAAACAAAATAGTTGTCAAAATATAGTGCCTCGGATATGTCAACCAGGTGGAAATCTCTAATGTAAGTTACTTTGATGTGTTACGTGTTTAAGCGTGTTAATTTGTTGTAGAATGTTTTCCTGTTTGTTTATATCTAGGTATTTCTCCATATATAACCATCTAGAACATTGTTTAATACCTATTAAATAATAAGACGAGTGCCAGTATTAATATTTTTTAATCTCAGTAACGTTTAATAAATTATATTCGTAAGATATGTTGTATTAACAGGCATTATTATGATATTAACATAGTGAAAGTGTTATTCGTAATGCTCACGGTCAGAGTCTGTCTAGTTAAGAGGATACACGGTTGTAGTGTGTTGGATTTATCAATTTTAAACGTATTCATGCCAAAATACAACTGTGTTGGTAGACTGCATACACCAAACAAAGGAATTTAATGACATTATTCTGACAGGACCGTCTTATGATAAGGAAATGTAGATTAGTCGTTGCATACATACCCTCGTTCACACTGTGGTCATAGAACTCAGAATGTTCCCAGGAAAATAAAAATGAATACTCAACTTTGTTGGTGCTGTGGTGGGTTTTTACGTCAATTAAATGTGACCTTCTAGAAGGAGAAATGTTAATATGTGTGAATAGATTTGCGTAATGTTTCCAGTACTATGAAAAGTCGATGTATTTTAATTATTATAGCGTCATGGTAGAACTGGATTAAAGGAAAATGTCACCCTTCTAAATTTCAGTGGTATCCAGTGGTGGAGCGTCCCTTTTACAAAAGTGTTTGCTAAATCCCGTGGCTTGGGGGGGGGGGGGGGGGGGGAAAAATGAAAATTTCAGAGGTTGTGCATGTTGTTTCACGAGGCACGAACACGGCACGCGCGTACAACAAATATTACGCAGTTAAATTCGTAAGAAATGCGACCCGTTATGGGTGGGCGTCAAGAGTGGCGAAGACAGTGTTTAACGACGACATAAATTATAGCAACAAACAAAGTGCCTACTTGTTGAAGCTGTCACTTGTTCCTTTCCACCGAAAAGGTTCAAATTAATATGAACTATAGCATACCAACATTGATTCTGCTATTTGATGTTTTAAAACACATTTCCATTTATTTACACAGGGAATGTAAAGTTTTATGCGTTCCTTAGGACCAAAAAAAGAGTCGATTGTTAGGGGTCTATCGCATGGGCGGGGAAAATTATATAATCGTCTGAGTGAGATTTCAGGTTCTGATGGCGGTGAATATGAAGGTGGCTGGCAGTCTTATGGGTTGTTGTGTCTTGTAGGCTGGTAGTCGTTTACTGACTTTTGGATCTGTGGTCTGCTTGTGTCCCATTGGCTTCCTTTTTCTCGTTGGATCATCCTCGACTTACTCACTGGTCCTGCCAAGGGGCTTTATACCTTGTCTGACGGGTTCCAATCTTTCAAAACTATTCCTCGTGCGAGGCTTATCACCATACGATGAAGGCAGCAAGCAGCTCTGAAATATCCGTGTAATTCTACCAGACTGTACGCAATAACCACAAAATAGCCGTCTTTTTATAACCACCTGTTTTTACTAATTACAAGTTCAAGCTGAAGATACTGGTTTCTTTGAACGAGTCTTACAGGTGGTACATGTGAATACGTGTTTTGGTGAATCGTATTGCCACTTTAATTGAAATATAAAAGCGATATTGAAGTAAAGTTACCATCTCGACATTTCCTTGGACAGTGAGTGAGACTACGGAATGTCTCTGTCAGGTTAAGTTAGGTTTTTGGGCTGATATTTGAACACTGGACCTCCCAATTGTGAATCTGGAATGCAAATCACTCTATCGCGGCGTTCGAGTATTGGTATTTAGGAGTGGCTTCCCATTACGTCACGTGTTCTGTCGTGTATGAATGAATTCAGATTCGCGCATTTGAATTTCTGCATTTAATTCAGTGTATGTAACTCGTATAGTACCAAAGGCAATTGAAAGGCTGCCCTTAAAGGTCAGAGTATTGTTTCCCAAAATACATTACTGCTACTAATAATAATTATATTAATAAGTATACAAATAATTACAATAAATCAGGTCACCTAATATTACGTAGGTGAAGTCAAAAATGCGAAACAAATTTTGGCTTGGAGGTCTGAAGTGATCACGCTGAAGACGTAGACTTTGATGGGAGGATAATATTAAAACGGATTTTATGGAAATAAGGTGTGAAGGTGTGGAATGGATTCAACTGGCTCACAACAGGCCCGATGTCAGGCTCTTGTGAATATGGAAAACATCGTTTGGGTTATATAAAAGGCGAGGAGTTTCTTATCTAGCTGGGTGAGTCAGCTTCTAAAGAAGAATGCCTTTCCAGGAGTTAGTTTGTTATTAACTATAGGCACTATATTCTGAAGGAACTGTTCATCAACTGAGACAGCTATAAATACGATAACAAGAATGAAACGGAAATATAAATTTATACGTAACCACATAATTGATAACATGTGGCATGTACCGAAATTATACTTGTCGTGTCTGGCGCAACAGGTGCGTGGCCTGCAGAATGTCGTCTACAAACTTCGAGTAGGATCGTGCTCACTGGAAGTGTTCGAGAATTGTGCCACGTACGTGAAGAGAGAGAAAAATGAATCATCACGGACGGAGATTTTAGTAAACCCTCTCTTCAGGCAGATACGTGATGACGATGATGATAATGAGCTCAGAACTGAGGCTTGGATGATGTGCTGGTATCAGGGATGCAAACGGATGAAGTTTTGTCACATGATTAATGTTTTAGTGGATGTATGCAATCGATAATTGATTATTGGAAAGCTAAAATGCGTTTCACATTATTAATAGCAAATATGCATGTGTCTGTGGTATGTAAACCTGACGCCATTTCGTCAAAATGGAATCTAAACGCAGCTGTTCCAATGGTAACCACGGCAAAATGCTTTAGTGCCTGTAATTTAACCGTTAATTGATTGATCGCATGAAATATTCAGTCGATTCACAATTACCGTCTGTGTTATTTATGTTGCGCATAAATTTGCTTTAGGCTTAGTGTGCTTTATGGGTGTGTTACAAACGCAACGCGAGACAGAAACGATACGTTTACGAGTTAACGAAGTATCAAACATTTTCTGAACATGTCTGGGTGCCATGTGGAATGTTCCGCTGTGTAGTCTCGTAGAAATTGACACATTTTGATTATTTTAATATTGGGGCGAAGTTACTTTTGAACCCCCCATTTTTCAGACGTCTCTATACTGTTCTTAAATGTCCATGTTTTTTATTAGATTACGTGTTTCGGCTATATATTGTCATCATCGGTTCCAAAATTATACACAAGGAACTGTACGGTTTTGCGTTATAAGATTTTTTTAGCAAAAATACAGGCCTCAAGAGTTTGTGGTTATTAGATAAGGTGGTATATATGGTTACCACAGTGCTGTAAAGCGTTACAAATGAGAATAAGAAAGAATGGACATAAACTATAAACTGACAATGTATTATTATTTATTCTTATGTTTTATGATCCACATCGTTTATGTTTTTTATAAGAATTTTAATTTCGGTTCAGAATTGCCCATTCTGTATACATTATACAGTTCAGCTCGTTGAAAGGGGCGGAACCCTTGACAGAATTCACCTATACTCTCTGTAACAAAGCTGTGGAAGTACTTTACTCAGCGGAAACGTATGGCAGTGGGGTGTCACAGGTGAACGATTTGGCACTAAGCCCTGGTGTTTACGTCACAGCTGCACCACAGCTTATGGTCTGCAATGACGGCGACATTGGTTCTAACTTGAGCTACGCAATAATGAATAAACTTTATTGCTGTCCTTATAATTGTGCCCTACTTACAGTCTAGTTAATGCTTCATAAATAAGTACCACAGTCGCCCGTACTAACGAAATTCCAAGAAAGACGCCGTTGAAGCAAACAGCTCTGGAAATGTGCGCGAGACAGGCGTCTTCGTGCAGTCGAATTAACTGTAAATAATATTGCGTCATAATGTCATGAGTGTTCATCATTGGTGTTATTAATAATTACAGGATCTTTCTAAAAAAGACTCTTAAGTTTTGATAGCAAATTTCACTGTATTTGGTGTCTTTTGAGTTCAGTGGTCTTGGGATATTGACGGTCACGTAAAAAGATTTTCAGTGTATGTGTACCATCGTCGTCTAATACCATCTGCAGACGACGTCGGGAATTTCACTCAACTACAGCTGAAGCTTATGAGCCGGGATAGCTCAGTCAGTATAGTGACTAGCTCCGGGCTGGACAACCGGGGTTCGATCCCCGACGGGGGACAGAGGATTTTTCCTCTAGCCTCTGCGTCCAAACCGGCTCTGGGGCAGACCCAGCCTCCTCTACAATGGGTACTGGGTTCCTTTCCCGGGGGTAAAGCCGGCCGGGGCGTGATGCTGACCACTCACCCCCCCCATCTAGGTCAAGGAAGAGAGGAGCTATACCTCCACTCACCCCAAACGCCTACATGGCGTACAGTGGGACAAACTTTACTTTACTTTTTACAGCTGAAGCTTCTTCACTGAATGTTGACAACTGCTGCAGAAGTTTTCTGTTGTTGTTGTTTATGTGAAAATACCACGATGACCAATGCGAGTCATCCTGGTAGACGGTTACAGACGTTTCAGAGTTGCGATGATCCCTGATGACAGAGACAGCGTGAACCTCTGGAACTTCAGTAAACATGTACCAGACTACACGGTGCAACAACCCAAAATGTTCATCTTAGCTGCCTTGAGAACCTCAATACTTAACATAATAATGTTTGGTGAAAAGTGCTAATTGTGTAGCTTGTCATTATGCAGTTAGTTTACTCTGTGCTTCAGTTACCGAAATGTAATTATGGGATTCTAGCTCGAATGGGCACATTATTTGTGCTGGCCCAATGTTTGAATTTCTAATCGTACCTTCTCTGCATTCAGAAACTGTAATTACTTTCTAACCAAGTCAGTTGACGCTCGTATCATCGCAACATCAGTATTGTCGCCCTAATCTTGCTGGCGGACGTACGAGACAAACTATGCAACTCGGTATTAAGTTAGGGGACAACGTTACCTTGTAATTATCTTCACTTAGAAAGTTTTACTAATGACTTTCGTCCATTAGTCCTTGAGTAATAATAGCTGATGTAGAGTGTGAATATCATGTTCACTTGTTTCGCAAACTTTAGTTTCCAACATTTGCCAGTCGTGGCTTAGTAATGGACCTTTTTTTTTCTCTCTCTCCCCCCCCCCCCCCCCCCCGCCTTATACTTCGGCCTCATCTCATTTGTAATGAAGAATGCAAGAGAATTTTTTTACGTTTATTTATTGCTTGTTTCAGGCATGAGGACCAGATCAGGGTTTTTAAAATTATTTTTTGTGTTAGTTAGCGTAGAAGACATTAGAATATTTTTTCTCACCCTATCAGTTATCCTTTGCGTTTACTAAAGTGACTCCAAAGGTTTTCGGAATAGAATGACGATATTTTCAGTTGTTTGTTTGTGTGTGGGTGTGGGTGTGTGTGGGTTTTTTTATTTTATTTTTTTAGTGTTCTGTCTGACGACAGGTCCATATGAACAGGATCCTTCCATCCTTTTCTCGGACTGGGACCTGTTCATATACGTTCTTGGCAGATGATCCAGAAGTGGTTTGCCATTGCCTTCTTCTGTGTGTGAATGGAGTAATTGTTGGGATGCCACGGAGAAACCGGGGAAGCCACCGGAGGAAAACTCCGTGTTGCCTAGACCACGGCCTTGCCCAACACAAGTTATAAATTCGGACACCACCGGGAATCGAACCCGAGACCCCAGGATTACAAGGCCAGCGTTCTAACCGTGGCCGTGGCGTGTTATCAGTTATCGTTGCAAAATTTGCCTTTTTAATTACTACCTAACGTGTTACAGATAGACAGACATTTCTTTTTGATGACCTTGAAATTAGAACAGGCGTTATCGTATATGCACTGTGCTTATCTTATTTGAACGTTCGGGTAGTGTTGGTTTTTCTGTACGGTTTTCAGAGCGTGGAACCTGTAAGCCTGAGCTACCTCTCATCGTGTGCCCCATAGCCACTCTGTTACTGTCGATATTCAAGGCAATCGGAGGGCCCTTCCTTTGTGGACACAGAGCTGATAATCGCGGGACTGTGTCAATATGCTGGCTGACTCGTTGGCAGCACGCTTTTCCTCCTTGTCGCTTTCTTGAACAATATAGCATCGTATGGCATTTTAGCTTAAAACGACGCGGTCCTGTGTTTCGAACATAGACGTGTTCTAAGTATTTTAACATTGAAACAGTAATAGAGAATTTGGGTCCCATAAAACCCATGGTAATTTGTTGACTATTTTTGTATTTAAAGAAAATACTTTCATTCCTTGACATTTGTGTGTATTTTTCGTAGTTACTGTTCGTGCTGCATGCTCTGTATATCACAGCATCTTAGAATTGTCTACCCTAGTAATATTTGTCAAAGGGTACAAATTATGAGGTCAATTTTCAGTTTCGTAGCGTTGCCCTGCTAAATTGTCTACCCTAGTAATATTTGTCGAAGGGTACAAATTATGAGGTCCATTTTCAGTTTCGTAGCGTTGCCCTGCTAACCTCAAGGATTAATCAGTGTTTCTGGGCCACTTTCTTGCGTTGGAACTTGGCCTGTAGATTATTCGCGTGGACCGACTGTCATCAGTCATCCTGAGTGACGTGAGATTCAACGCTTTCACTGTTTGCCGCCAGATGGCAGGGAATAATAGGGAGATTTAGCATACGATTGTGAAGGTCTTTCGATTATAGACTAGTATATGTCGTGCTATATGCATAGTAATGCAGATGTAAACGTAAGAGAAGTCTTTGCTGCTCTGAGGACGACAGCCATCTTTGTCCTCTGGGTAGATGATTATTTGGAACTGTGAAGGAGACTGTTCAGTTACATCTTTGAGTAGGTCTTTGTGGTTCTGAAGACTGTACGTGTTGAGATTTCTTCGTATATACTTTGAGCAACTCGGCCTGGCTCGGTTTGCGTCAGATGATGGCCTCGTATCCTTGTCATTTTCCTGTTCCCTTGAATCCGTAGAAATCTTGTACAAATACTTCATCCTGGCTTCTTCCGTCAATAAAATGAGGTCGTTGCTGAATTGACTATTGTCAGGAGCGATATGGAAGGATGGATGGATCCGCTTGAGGCTTTATATCTGGTCCAGACGGATCGAACAGAGATTCTGAATCTCTTGAAAAAGAAAAGAGGGAATTGGGGCGAGGGGAACGTACAAAAGGGAAAAGGAGAGAGACAGAAAATCGGATAATTTTCTTGTACTTTGGCTCAGATTTCTTTCCAGCGAACAGAAATAAAGAAGTACTGTAATCTAATAAGATTATCTCCAGCGCATGTGAAATTGAACGAAACAGACCCGAATACTAGGCATGTCGTCACTGGGAACATAGATTCTGACCAGTGGCCGCGGTGAGGGTGGGAGGTCGTGAACATTTTGGAAGTTGAGTATATACATCGCATTTCATCTTCCGCCACAAATAAGAACACGACATGTACTTAACACAATTATAATCGCGAGAAATGTAACACAGGACGCTAGCAAGTAGCGTGTTAACAATCTGGGTTTGGCTAACATCTTAGCTTTAAAAGTCATGCAGCCTCTCCCAGTCTGACATCCATCATTTAGCTTTGCCTTCTATTTTAACACAAGTTTTAACGTATAAAACAACATTTTATTTTATTTTTATTTATTTATGGGTCATTTAAGCACGCTGTAGGTGACACAGATTATAGATCCGAATGAAGATGATAATTAGTTTGAAATTATTTGGAAGGAAGTGGCCGTGGCCTAATTTAAGGTATACCATCATTTAGAGGAGAGACTGACAAGATTTGAAACGGGGACTTCCAAAATATGAAGTGCTAATCGCTATGACGAGACGTTCCGATTGTCACATTCAGTCGCAATAATGGCCGACAAAAGTCAAATTTGGTAGGAGCAGCTTGTCATTGCAGACATCCCCGACTTCATCCCTTTTTTATTATTAGTGTTCTATCTGACGACAGGTCCATATGAACAGGATCCTTCCATCCTTTTCTCGGACTGGGACCTGTTCATATACGTTCTTGGCAGATGATCCAGAAGTGGTTTGCCATTGCCTTCGTCTGTGTGTGAATGGAGTAATTGTTGGGATGCAACGGAGGAAAACTCCGTGTTGCCTAGACCAAGGCCTTGCCCAACACAAGTTATAAATTCCGGCACC